>JAOTRH010046300.1:0-19731 GCA_034768845.1 Heliamphora exappendiculata | reverse complement strand
TTCACATTTTGTTTGTTTAATTTAAAATATTGAGGGTTTAATGATATTTTTATACTACATTATTAAGGAAAAACGCTCAAAATTTGACTTAATGTATAATTTTAATTATTTTTTCTATGGAATTTGTTGAGAGTTTATTAGTTTCATTCTTTTTTATTTTTACTTTATTTTGTTAATAGGATTCTTGTACTTATTTTTATCTTTGACCAAATAATATATAAATGATATATGGGTGAAAGAGCCTAATTAACCTCCATAAACTCTTTCTTCTCGCCTCCTTTCTTCAAACCATAAATCCATTTCTTACTATTCAACTTGGTATCAGAGCATCTCCGATCTAATCCTAAAAGCATCGTAAAGCTTCAGCCTTGGTCGCGCAGCAAAAGCGACTCGCTGACGTCATATTCCGTACGATGATGTCAGCGACTGTACGGATGGCGACAAACACCACTTCTTTGGTTTGATTCGCCTCAATCCACTGATTGCTGCGATGATTTTTCCCTAAGTTTTTGGAAAAAATTGGTATATTTCGTGATTTTTCGAAGTTTTCGCAAGTTTCGGACCCTGGGGTTTTCAATCTGGGCTTCACAGCACCAAAACTCCTGATTTTTGCCAAATCTGGGATTGTTTGATGATTTTGGAGGGTTTCTTTGCTGTTTGAGGGTCAACGACTCCTTTTTTTTTGCTTTAGTGCTGCATTGGTTCCTGGTTCTGTTCTAGTCTCTTGGTGTTTGCAACTGCTTGAAATTATTGGTGTCTCTTTTTGATTGATCTCTCGTTGTTCAATAGAATTGAATGAAATTAATACTTTTAGGATTTGTACATTATTTTTATAATTTATAACTATTTCGGCATTATTTAATTATGTATGTGGTGAGATATAGGTTAAATTAAGTATTTTTGTAAGAATGTCTTAATTAAATATTAAAATTTGGATTTGGTGCATAAGGTTTTTATTAAATTATTTGTATAGTTGTATATTTTATGTGTATTATATGTATACTAGGTGATGACCCGTGCTTAAAGACACTTAGGGGGAGAGAGAGAGAGAGAGAGACGCTTGTTTGGGCGGAATTAGAGGTAATGAAACTCTTTTGAAAATGTGTTTGGGGAGAAGTTAAGAACATATTATAGATAGAAATGACGAAAATAACTTTCAACCGTTAGATCTCAGTTCAGAGCAATCTGAATGTTTATTTAAAAATGTGTCTAGTATATTTTGGAAAACCAGCCCTTTTTATTATATAGATATACATATATAGATTTATATACAAGCAATGATGAAGTTGGGAAGGCATGGGCGCCTTTTTCTATTGTATGATATTATTATTGACATATATACATGATGATGATAAAGGAGCAACCTAAGCACACCCCTAGTCAAATTCGGCCAAGGGGGCTCTTTTGTTTTATAAAATATATTTATATTTTTTTTTCATTTCTTGGTTCTTGTCAGAAGTTGAGGCTAACATTTCTCATGGGCTCAAATTTAGTCTTTTGTGGACGTAATTGTGATTTTCATATTTTGTGGATTTTAGGGTTTTATATTTTCTAAATTAGGCCAATATTAATAGATTCTTGGGTTAAGATTATTTTTCTCCATAGGGTTTTGGTTTTCGAAATTTCGTTTTACGGTTTTAGTCTTATGAGGGTTCGTAACTCTAATCGGTGTATCGTAACGGCTACTGGTTCTTCTCTATTGATCTTGTGACCTAAAATCGGGTCCTTACAATCTATCCTCCTTAAAACAAATTTCATCCCCGAAATTCGTATCGTACCTCCTCCTGTGAACATTTGTGAAAGATACACCCGTATCGCATCCTCGCGTTCCCACATTGATTCCTCAACTCCATGGTGCCGCCATAGAACATGTACCAGTGGGATTGTTTTCTCTCAGAGTACCTTATACGAGAATCACTTAAATGATAACGATGGATGAAATGAATCTTATGGTGGTACTTGTCTGAGTGGTGTCCCATGGCTATGATCTTGATAATATTGATGAAATGATTTTGGGATGATGTTCCCCAGCTTGTATGCCATGATAACATGTTTTTTGGCTAGATGCGATGAAATGATATGATATGAATTTTTGAAGTGATACCTCATGGTGAAGGTGGTTCGAGTGGCGAAATAATTGGTGTTAGAATACAAGTTGATCCCACACCTTAACCTGAGACCCGAGGGCTTGACCATGATGATTTTCCACACATTGCCGTCAGTGATAACCTTGTTGAATACTTAGTTCGACTACGTAGTCATCCCACGGCTGAAGGAATGCCTAATATCGGTTGGTAGACTTGGTCTATGACGATTGGATTAGGTTTAGGATAGTTTACCCCGGTTAGGTTAACTTAGAAGGACTTAAGGTTTTAAAGAAACTCTAGTAATTAATTGAGAAGCATCATTGTTATTATTACACTTGTTGATTTCATTGTTATCATCCCTCGCTGTCACATGTTATGTGATCTGTGCTAAATGATTTTTATGGAATTGGATCATACTTGAATTGTACTGCTTAGGTTTTCTAGAGTTTTCTTGCTGGGCTTTGGCTCATGGCAATTTATGCCAGGTTTTGAGGAACCGGGGGATCAGTCAGGCGAATAAGGTCAGGTGGAAGGGGAGCCGTGGCTCCCGTGAGTCGATGACTCATTTGTACTCAGTCATGCTTGCTTATCTTTTGAGTTTAGTGTACCAAGCCTTAGAATGTATTTTTGTTATTTATTTGATCTGGGTCTGTAATATTTAAATACTCTACTTTATTTTGTGATGGAATAGGTATAAATCGTATGCTTTATTCACCGTATTAGTTAATGTCGTTCTTAGATGCTTCTGGAAATCAGGGATGTCACAGACGATTATTGTAGTTTCTTCCCCTTGGTAGTGGGCATTCAAACCTTTTATGTCCGTGCTTGTTGCATTTGACACAGATGACCGGGCTCGTCTCTTATTTTCCTATTTGTCCCTTCTTACCGGCCTTTGAGTAAGGCTCTGTGTATATGAACCTCTTGCTGTTTCTTTGTGGCCTTTCTTGATTGCCTCCTTTCTTTTGTAGTGGGCATTTCGCCCTCTTATGTCCAGGCTGCTTGCACCTAATATAGGCTTTCGCCGCCTTCTGTTGTTCCTTTGTTGCCTTAATCCAAATTTTTGTTGCTTGGGAATTAGTCTTACCCTTGGATGTTGGGGTACTTTGCATCTGTAGATTTGACAAGTACCACGCCCCCTCTCTTGGTGCTTTCTCTTGTGGCCAATTCATGCTGGCGGCTAAGTCTCGCAAGACTAGGGCTAAGCTTGGAACTCCGGCTCCATCTTCGGGTCCGTTCGCTTTCACAAGACGTCCATGATTTTTCCTTCCTCTGGCCATCTTCGAGAAAGAAAGGAAAGAAGGAAAAGGTTACAAAACTATCAAATAAGGCTGGTTCTACGCATAAGGTAGAGGTAAGGTCATACAATACTTCCATTCTTATACATCACCATGAGAAGGTTTATTTGAAGTGATTTCGTTGCCCTACTGCTTGTTATACGAGAACCAGAAAACTATAAGCGTGCGGCTACTAACTGTATCCAATCATGGGTGGTACTTTTGCATAAACCCTAGCTCTAATGGGGTAAACAAGACGATCTTCCCCCCTCTTGGCTCGATTGGGTCGGTACCTCCCCTTTGTCGTATTCCGTAGGTCGCGGGCGTTAGATGACTAGTTCCGTAATTCGTTGGCATCAGATATAAAGATTCGTCAGACGTAATGTGACGCGATAACATGGATATTGATGGAAGTCCTAAGCTGTAACACCATTAGGAGGTCTGCTTCGTCCTTTGGAGATATGCTAGGAAATTCTTCGGAAACCACATTGCGTATCTATGTCTTTTGTGAAAATTTTATCGTTAATCACTAGCCTACAGAACATGACTTTCAGGGTGGAACGAGGAAAGATCTTGATTTATAAAAACATTCATGGGATTCAATGAGGATGATCGGTCAACTTATTGGATATAGATTTCGAGGAAATGATGTGAAGCGATGAGCGCACTTCAATTCAAGTATCGAAGTTTACTTCCCAAATAAGGTTTTCAAGAGTATGCAAAAGATTTGCAAGATCACTTCCGCGATCGAGTGAGGTATTAAGGTTGTGAGAAAAAATAAACGATTATATTGAAATATAGTCTTATTGACATTGAGTGTTCGTAATGATTGGCTAGCGAATGAAATGATCTTGGGTTCTAAACAGATGAATCCAAGGATAAAAAATTGAATTGGAGGAAAATTAAACGGGAACATTGATAATCACCTAAGCACAATTTGACAAATTATAACTCGACTGCAAGGGGTTATCCAAGGTGATACTCAATGGATTTGAGAGGTATTGTGTACAGTTGGATAATTATCACCTTGCGATGGATAGAGGGTTTTAGAAGGAAGGATATACGAAGAGCTCCAATTGTATATATCCAACTTCGATATTGGTTCAGCCGACCCAGATTCGTTCAAGATGTTTCTGTCGAATCGAGATAGGGAGAGATAGAATCGTCTCATCCTCTCTCGGGGTCTATTCATCCTATTGAAATCACCCAAGCGTTAGAAATTGATTTAATTATGGTTTCATTAGTTTAAGTAGAAGGGAGGCTTATGATGTTGCTTAGTGTTCACAGATACACAAGAAAAAAAGAAAATATTGCAATATCATATAATTACAACACTAATTGTTCACGCTAATCATAACATTAACACACGAGTTCATTGCCATAGTGTTACAGATAACGGAGAGAAATATAAACATAGTACGTAGCTTTAATCGAGGCACGCAACCACAGAAGATCTGCCCCAACCCTAAACTCTATCTAGCTAGTATCCTCGTTGGGATCCTCTTCCTCCTTGCTAGGGTTTTCTTTCTCCTCGTCATCAATGTCGGGCGCCAGAACAAATGGTGGTGCAGGAGTGTATCTGGGAGAAGTAGGCGGGTATACTGGGGAATAGGGGAGTATCTAGGTGAAGCTGGGAAATAGGTGGTGTAAACTGAGTATTTGGAATATGCTCGAGTGAGGTAGGTGAATTCTCTGGTGAGGCAGGGGAATATTCAGGTGAGGCCGTAGAATATTTCAGGGAAGCTGGAGAGTATTTAGGTGAGGCTGGAGAATATTCCGGGGAAGCTAGAGAGTCCATCTTAGTAGGAAACAAAAGAACGAACTTAGAAGGTGTTTTATGGTTTGTAAAGTTATAGGTGATAAAGTTAAATAATATAACCACTTCTACATAATTCTATGCCACAGAACTCATGGTCTCCCACAACCCAAGGCTTGAAGGTTCACAAAACCTTGGCTCTGATACCAATTTGTAGCGCCTTAAATCTCCGGAACGTTAAAACGTATGTAAATATAGATAAGGGATGTATGTAAATATAGATAAGGGATAGGCTAACGCATCATTTTCATAATTAAATATAAATTACTACATTCATAATCATAATATTCCCTCGACGGTAGCCACAAGTAAAATTCATACAGTATCCAACACTAAGGTTTTTAAGAGAAGGAGAAAGTTTAACTAGTACATGGGGGAAAAACGACTCAAAAATAAGCAAAACTTGTATCAATTCTTCTTAGGCCGCCCTAAAGTCCTGCGGCTCCTGAAAATTCTTCTCTTGCTTGAGAGAGTTCTCCTAGTTCTGGAACTCTTCATCACCACCTGTGGCATTGACGCCGTGAGCCGAAACTCAGAAGTAACCCTAAAAAACCCTACTAATCTAATTCAAGTAATAAGCCAGCTCAATTATCATTCCACAGCGAACTTGTCCCATATACAACCATCAAAACAGCAATTAAAAGACTCAACTAAAATTTACAAGATACGATTGTGATAAATGTTATGCATGAGACCAACTCGTTAATACAACCATAAGAAGAACCAACGGATTCCATGCCGGGAAACCTAAGAGTAAGACTTAATTGGCAAATTGACCTCCTAAGCCACCATAATTAGCCCTCATTGTGAAGTGATAACCACATCACCGAGTTACGTACCACATCTGTTTTACCCTAAATCACAACGGCGTGGGTTTGGTCAGCCTAACCACCCACTTAAAGAGCTAGTGATGCCCTGCTTGGCGTCAACCCATAGCCTAGGATACCAAATAGACTTCATTGGTAAATTGACCTTTTAATTTTCAGATCGCTGATCTCGCACTCATGTGGATTCAGCTAATTTGCGAATGCTAAAAACTTAATTCCATGCATGGGCATTTACATTGGCCAATTTAGTCATTGACAGTCAACCGTTCCAACTACTAATAATTGGAGGTGGACCCCATCAATTCTACTCTTCTCTGTGATCTTGGAGGTGAAAACACCGATGACTTATATATAACATTCTTTTTTGCTATATCTTTACAAAACACGAGTTTATCTCTGGAAATGATCCTTGTCAGCATATTAGCAAAATTCATATCAATATGATGAATTTCCACCATCTTCACAAGTTGTTTCTCTATAATTGTGTATCCAATGATAGTGAATAGGCCTTCGTTTGGCTACCTTCTTTAAGCCGGCTTAAAGCTGATTTTTTGGCTTTTGGCTTAAAGCTCAAAAAGCCAAAAAGTCTCGTTTTTTAACCTCCGACTTTTAGCCTATTTGCTTTTAGGCTTTTTAACTTTTCTCATAACAATTTTAAATTTTATTCTTCTACATATAAAATTAAATAAATTCTAACTAAACAATCATACCCCAGCTCATTTAGGCTGAAGGGAAACCATGGAATTTCATATTGAGCTTATTTGGTAGCTTAAAAGTCATTATTTTCCCAATCAAATAAACTTTTTGGCTCTTTGGCTTAAAGTGGCTTAAAGCCAAAAAGCTGGCTTAAAATCAGGTTGCCATACAAACTCTAAGTTAGAATACCTTTGGAGAGAATGATAGAAGAGAGAAGAGCACTAGAGAAGGAACAATAGCAATAGAGAATGAGAGAACAATAGCTTAGGGTTCTCTCCTTCCTTCACCACTATTATTTATATATTATGAGACCAAAATACAATAGTACCCCAGATCTAGGGTTTGCAAAGAAGGGAGAGAGCGAGAAGGAGGGGAGCACTTTTGGGAGAGGGAGGGAGGAAGGAAGCAGGTCGCACCCACGTGACAGAAGGTAGCGGTGAGATAGAAAGTCGAGGAGAGCGGTGGCGGGAGGGGAGGGGAGGGGAGAGGCTGGTGCTCGCATTGTGCGTGAAGGTGAGGAGGCAGCGCTCCCTATGATGAGGCAGAGAGGGGCAGTGAGGTGCTGGTAGGGTGGGAGAGGGCTTGCGGATGTCGCAGAGGGTGAGAGATGTGTCATTGTTGCCGGCTGTTGGTGGCTGGAGCTGAAAAAGGAGGAAGAAGAGGGTTGGGAATTAGAGGGAAAAACCATTAGGGTTTTGTCCCTATCAGTATAACACATAAATGATGATACATTTTGTTTGAATCAGAAAAGAATGCTTGTAAACATAATTTTTTTGCATAAAATTCATGTAACCAAAGTATAAGCTCACCTTAAGAAGTAAAACTCCAAAATGTATACGTCTTACAAGGAAAACACGTAAATACGACTTAGGGTTCGGTGAAAACTGAGAATAGTGCTGGTATGAAACCTAAGGTTTAAGTGTTTGTTCAAGGTCTTCGGGTTCTATCGATGGCTTAGCGTAAATCTAATTTGTGTCTAAGGTCAAGGATAGCCCTAAGCTTCCCAGTTTAGGATGTGTCAAGTGTCGGAACTTAAAAGTACACAAATTCTTTTATTTTCAAAAAAATCTAGAATTTTATCCTTTAAAATAAAGTATGAGAACTATAGCAAATCTTCTTCAAACGTTATGAAATTTTGCAGGATTATAGGTTATTGAGCCTAGGATCATCCCCAATTGGCTGTTTGTCAAAATCACAAGTACGTTAATAAAAATATAAAAAATACTTCGTTGTGTCCAGATTTGACGTTGTTTGGTAAAAACTCATTCTTTTCTTTTGTTTGTTGAAAATTTCTCAAATCAAGTCTATTGAAAAGAATAATGATAAAGCTTTAAAACATATGTCATGAGCACATGGTTTGGATGAAGTTGGTAGGGTTGATCCAAGTTGCACAGATAAAAGGGGTGTACTGTACAAAACAGTGGAACTTTAAAAAATTTCCAGAAAAATATAGAAATGTAATATGGATGTAAGGTTGAACCCAAAGAAAGATCTACGAGTCTACTTTCATACAAAAAAGAAAAAAAAAAGGTGCGTGAATTCAAGTTTTCTAAAATGAGAAATGGTCGTTTACAAATGTGGGTTGAAATAGTGCGTCAGAAGTGGAAGCTTCAAGGGAGCCTATTGTTAGAATAAGAGAGAGAAAGAAAGAATTCAAAAAAGCGTGTGTCCTCATTGTGAGACGTACACATATTTATTAAGCAATGAGAGCATACAGTAGATACTGTGGGCATCTCCACAGGATAATATTAATACTTAATTTATTAATACTAAATATACTTAACACCCCCTCAAGTTGGAGCATAAATATCAATCATGCCCAACTTGTTACAAATATAGTGAACTCGGGGACTGGGCAACGCCTTAGTGAACACGTCAGCCAACTGTTATCCAGATCGAACAAAGTCAAAATCAATAGTGTCATTCTTATACTCTTGGCGGATGAAATGACAGTCGATCTCGATGTGCTTAGTCCGCTCATGAAACACTGGATTAGTAGCAATGTAAACAGCTGACTTATTGTCACACCACAACTTGGTAGGACCCATAGGCGGTTCATCTAATTCTGTGAGTAGCTGTCGAACCCACATGATTTCGGATGTTGCCAATGCCATAGACCTATATTCTGCCTCAGCACTGGACCTCGACATCACATCTTGCTTTTTGCTTTTCCACGATACCAGGTTCCCACCAACAAAGACAGAGAATCCTGATGTGGATCTCCTATCAATCGGGCATCCTGCCCAATCTGCATCAGAATAGCCCTCGGTATGGAAATGACCCCGATCAAAGAACTGTAGATCCTTCCCCGGGTTAGAATGGAGGTACCGAAGGATACGAACCACTGCATTCCAATGAGGAACACGGGGATCAGACATAAACTGACTCACAATGCTGACAGGATAGGCAATATCTGGTCTGGTCATAGTGGTCAAGTAATTAAGTTTTCCCACCATTCAGCGATACCTATCAGGGTGAGGAAACATAGCACTATCATCGGGAAGAAGCTTCACACTCGGATCCATTGGGGACTCCACACCTTTGGCATTCAGCAGGCCGGCATCGCGCAAAATATCAATCACATATTTCCTTTGAGAAATAAAAATCTCATGCTTACTTCGGGCCACCTCGACCCCCAGAAAATGCCACAAGTGCCCAAGATCTTTAGTCTGAAATTGTGTCTGCAGAAAGGCCTTCAGGCTACTAATCCCAACACGGTCATCGCCAGTGATAACAATATCATCAACATATACAACAAGAAGAATACAGCCTAAATCAGTCTGACGAAAGAACACGGTATAATCTTTGCCTCACTGCCGCAGACCAAACTATTGCACCACCATGCTAAACTGCCCAAACCAGGCCCGAGGATATTGTTTTAAGCCATATAAAGAACAACGAATCCAACACACCATATCAGACCCCTCATGAGCAATAAAACCGGGAGGTTGCTCCATATAGACTTCCTCCTGAAGATTGCCATGGAGAAATGCATTTTTGACATTCAACTGATAAAGTGGCCAATTCCGAGTTGCAGCGAGAGAAAGAAAAAGGCGAATGGAAGTCATCTTGGAAATAGGAGAGAACGCCTCAAAGTAGTCAACACCATAAGTTTGGGCATAACTTTTTGCAACAAGGCGTGCTTTCAGGCGAGCTAAAGAACCATCAGGATTCACCTTCGCAGTGTAAATCCATTTGCAGCCAACCGCCTGCTTCCCGGCAGGAAGAGAAACAAGATCTCAGGTGCCATTATGATCCAGGGCAGACATTTCTTCTAACATAGCATAACGCTAACCAGCATGGGAGAGAGCCTCTGAAACGCTACTAGGAACAGCAGTAGTATCAACTGTAGAAATAAAAGCACGTAAAGAAGCTGACAAGCCCTTATAGGAATTAACATACCGAGGGTGATCCCGACAAAGCCAATAAGGGCGACGGGCAGCAATAGATGGCTCACTTACCGGCGGATCAACCGACAAGAAACTGGCCCAGTAGAAGACGGATCACGGGAGGGCGAAGCTGCAAGAGGTGACGCCGGGAGCGGCTCAGAAGGTGTGGCAGGAGTATCAGTTATAATCTGAGAGACTAAGAAATCGGCAAACAAAGGGGAGGGAGGTGGCTCACGACCCAGAGGTGGAACAGGAGGTGAAGGAGAATAGAAAGGGGTTAACTCCAGAAAGGTAACATCCTGAGACACAACAAACCGACGAAGTACAGGACAGTAACACCGATACCCCTTCTGGTGTTGAGGGTAGCCAAGAAACACACATTTGAGGGCACGAGCATCAAGTTTAGTAATCTGTGGCCTGGTGTCACGCACATAGCATACGCAACCAAAGATTTTAAGAGGCAAGGAATGTCCAGGCAACAGAGGAGTTAACACAAACATCGGAGAAACACCACCCAAAACAGTAGATGGCATGCGATTAATAAGATAACAGGCCGTAAGAATAGCCTCACTCCAAAAATGATCAGGGACATGCATATGACATAAAAGAGCACGGGCTGTTTTCAAAACATGTCTATTTTTTCGCTCAGCCACCCCATTTTGTTCGGGAGTATCAGGACAGGACGTCTGATGGGAAATACCATGACTCACAACAAACTCTCTCATGGCAGTAGATAAATACTCCCCCCCATTATCACTACGCAAGACCCTAACACAGGTACCGAATTGGGTTTGCACGGTCATATAGAATTGACTAAACACAAATAAAACCTTAGATTTATTTTTCATTAAATATAGAAATGTGGCACGAGAATAATCATCTACAAAGCTCACAAAATTGCAGAAACCAAATAATGAGGTGACCAGACTAGGTCCCCAGGCATCAGAATGGACTAATTGAAATGGAGCAGAAGCTCGTTTATTGACTCAAGACTGAAAAGGCACACGTAGGTGCTTGGCAATACGACATGACTCACACTCAATGGCAGACACAGACTTTAAACTAGGGTACATAATTTTAAGACTCGACAAACCAGGGTGCCCAAGACGACAATGAATATCAAGGGCAGAAGACGACAAGGCAGAATATGCCTGAACAGAAGCAGCATCAAGTAGGTACAATCCCCCAGAGACCCATCCTTTATTGATAATCCTCTTCGTTGTAAGATTATGAAAAATACACGAGTCAAGAAAAAATGTCACAGAGCAGTTTAAATCAGCAGTAATCTGACCAATAGATAATAGATTAAAGGGATTAGCAGGAGTATGCAAGACATTGTATAACGAGAGAGCAGGAGTTGGTGTCGCAACACCACAACCCTCAATAGCTAAGGAGGATCCATTAGCCACCAAAACACCAGCATGACTAGGAGTCAGCTTATAATCTGATAGCATACCTGATGATCCTGCCATGTGAGCAGAAGCGCCAGAATCAATAACCCAGGTGTGAGAGGTAGCCACACATGCAGTAGGATTACCTGCAAAGGTGGCCGCTGGTACCTCAGAAGAGCTCGTACTCTGTCCAATCTGATCATACATATATTGATCATATTTTGCAGCAGTCATCTCAACAACACGTCTAGTCGAGGTGGGTGCCCCTTGTGGACTGGGTTGGATATAGTCCTGCTGACTGAAATCAGATGTGGCATTAGCCACCAGTGGAGGCTTCCCATGAAACTTGTAACATTCACTGCGAATATGTCCCCGAATCCCGCAATAGTGGCATGTACGGGTCTCACGACCACCATCATGACCTCCTCCACAACCAGACTTGCTACCACTACCACGACCGCGGCCTCGACCGCTGTGGCTACCATAGACGCCCACCAAAGCAGCCTGATTAGAGATCTCAACAGGAGATGTACCAGAACCACGAGACTCATCCCGACGGGACGCCCGACTCACACATCGAAAAGTCTCGAAGAGAGTGGGAATGTCTGCTCCAGCAAGGATTTGAGAACGCGCTGAGTCGAACTCGAAGTCCAAACTGGCCAAAAAACACACCACCAAAAGCTGTTGTCGCTGCTGCTGAAACTGAGACAGTTGATTCGTGAACGGAAGAAGACGATCAAACTTGTCACCCAAAATCTTAAATTTCTTAAAGTGATCCTGAAGAGGCTTCCCGGACTGCTGGGACTGAAAGAAGCCTTTCATGACATCATATAGGCGGGAGAGATTATTAGTGGAGGAGTAGATTGATTCCAACGAGGACCAGATCTCTTGCACAGTATCAGTATTGGCCACCAAAGCCTGAACGGAATGATCCATCAAGTTGAGAAACTAACTGAATATCTAGGCATCATCTCAGGTCCAAGTACGGAAGGTCGCTGAAGTCTGTGCTGGAGGGTCATCAAACGGATGTAAATCGAGCTCCATGCCTTGAAGCGACTTAATAACAATTTTCTTCCATAACGCATAGCCATGGGCACCATCAAGTTTCCAATCAACCAACCGTGTGGATGAGGAGAACACCTCTGTGGTACGCTGTCATCCAGCTTCAACCTGGGATTCGCGGGTCACAGAATCTTCTGACATCTTTGTTCACCAACACGGGAACCAAAAATACCACGAACTACACGTCTCAATCCACACGGAGGTACGAGAAGGCACCACACCAGACCCTCATAGCATTAGGAAACCAGCAAACATCACTGTGAGGGAAAGAGAGTTTGGTCGCACTGGTGAAAGATCTGTCGGAGGGCTAGGAGTGAGCGGCAAGGCTCGGAAGGAGCTTACAGAGGTCGGCAAGGGCCTGGAGTGGGTCACCCGTGGTCGCCGACGCCCCTAGGATGGTTGATGGTGGTCAACGTCACTTCTAGAGGGACTGACAAGGGTCGGCGACCTCCCTGGTCACGCTGACCGTGGACGACGACACCCCTGGAGGGGCTAATGAATGATCGGCGAAGCCTCTGAAAGGACCAACGAGGTTCAGTGAAGCTTACTAGAGACCCGTCGAAGGTTGGCACAACTTTTGGAGTCGTCGACGAGGGTCGACGGTGGTCGGCGTAGGCTCCTGGAGAGCCGACAGTGGTCGACGAGGCCTTGGAGGTTGCCGACGGTGGTCGGCGAGGTGGTTTGACAATCGGGTTCTTGTGGTTGACGGCTAGGGTTAGGGTTTTGTGGTGGCTAGGGTTTCATGGTTCTAATACCATGTTAGAATAAGAGAGAGAAGGAAAGAATACGGAAAAGCGTGTGTCCTCATTGTGAGACGTGCACACATATTTATTAAGTAATGAGAGTATACAGTAGATACTTTGAGCATCCCCACAGGATAATATTAATACTTAATATATTAATACTAAATATACTTAACAAAGGTAGCTTGGACAGCTAGCCACCTTTAGCCACCGCTTCCCATACCAGTGTTTTGTTTTTTGCGTGAAAAGTTTGGGTCTCATTCTAGCTTAAGCCATGATGCTAAGGCTCACAAAAGAGTTCGTAAGAGGGTCTTTGGTGTTTACTAGAAGGGTCTAAGGGTGGGTTAAAGGAGGGAAAAGGCATGGTACAAGGTTAGGAGAGTTAAGAAGCTTACTTCAAAGTATCTTGGTTGAAGAAGCCAAAGGATGGAAACTCCTTTAAACCAACACTAACTTCTCTGCAATTCCTCCTCCTCTCCTCCTCTGGCCTTTACAAACTCTGTCACTCCTTCCTCTCGTTTTTGGTCCGCGTTAAAGTGTAAAGTTTCTTCTATAAATATATAAGAGAGAGAACCTGAGGGAGTGGGAATCAGGCATGGCCTATGGCCAATGCATGCTCAAGGTTTGATTTGAAATAGATTGAAAGATTTGGGCTGGTGGCTTCAATGATGGAGCTGCAGGTTGAATATCCTGAAGGGATTTGAAGCCAATGCATGGAAGGAAATCTGATTTTGTCGTGTCAAGCAAAAATATGTGGGTCTTGATTTGGGCCCTAGGGAATTTAAAATGATTTTTGGGCCTATGCTGGATTATGTTTGGGCTTAGGTTAGAGGTGCATTGGGCCTCAAGAGTTATAAGGATATAAATGAGCCACATGGATTTTAATTATGAGTCTTGGGCTGTTGGGCCTAAAGAGGCTTGGGTCATTTCTTTCAAGGTTCAACCAATTTTCTTATGCTTGGTCTAGCCCACTAAGAGTCTTCACAAATAGGCCGAGGATTCTCTTGATTTATGAGCCATTATCATTATTTCATTTATTTTAAAAGCTAACACATAAATTCAAGTCCTTCCTTATCCATGAAATTAATTAAATTAATAAACACATAATTCATGCTAGTAGCTAAATTGTGTATATATATATATATATATAGCACATAAATATTAATTCACTTTATTTTACTTAATTTTTCCTTGAAGAGACTTTTTTCATTTATATTATTATTACAAAAGAGAACTGGGGTGTTACAAAAACCATCTTTTTTTGGGTCAATAAAAACAGTCATGATTGCCTTAAAGCATACTTGGTGTTTTATCTATTAGAACAGACAACCACAAGTGGAGTGGAGAGGAACTGAAATTCATGTGGCCATGGTTTGTTTGCATTCAACAAAAAGTTTGGCTGACTATTTTTACATTTTAAGGTTGATGTTATTGAGCATTTGCAACTGATCCAGCCCATCTAGAGCATTACTGAGTAGAATGCTTAGATGGTTCGCCTAGCATTGCCAATCCACATGATTTTACTATGAATAAAATGTAGTAAAAATGTGGCTACCTTAATTTTATTCCTGGAATCTTTGTGTGAAAAATCTGTAGCTCTGCTTTGTACAAGCAAGGCTGGTGCAAATCTTAATGATGTTGATTTTGATTACGCTTTAAAAATGTGGTAGTTTTACAATTAACACGTCTTGGTTTGTCTTAACTAGGTTATGTGAGTGTTCAATGAAACTAAACTTCCAATCTTAGGTATCACAACATAGGCTACATTGTGCCTCCTCGCCTCATTTATATCTTGAACAATAATGAAATTCCTTTGTATATTTGAAATTCCTTGGTATATTTGAATGTTCCTTGCATTCCAATTTTATTCTCCGGCCTAACATGAATAGAGACTCCCTGAAGATGGTATTAATTTGTTCAAAGAAAAAGTCAGCATGTGTTGTTCCACTGTTTGTTTATCAGCCATGACCTCTTCTATTGTCTGGAGCAGGTTCTTAGTCATTTAGAAGGTGTTCGAAATCCATTACCTCCCTCAATGCACAACTTTTATGTACTGATTGAGACAACAGGAAGTGATGAATCTTTTGACAAGTAAGCTACTTACTGGAAATACACTGTTTATCTGACCTCTGCGATGCCTGTAAATTGTAATCACTAGCAAGATTACGAGAAAACAAGTCATTGAGTCCTTTACACTTTCATCTGAGTAGGATGTGTTTTCTGCTACTTAGCAGGATGCATTGCCTTAATATATCATTTTTTCCAGCGCTGATGTGTTGATTTTTTGGATTCAAAATCATGCTCATGTCTCCAGACAGAAGCTTGAGGCCTTCCTACTACATTCAATGGAAGGTGGTTTGATATCAGATGGTGTTCTGGCCCAAGACATAAATCAGGCGTTATCCTTTTGGGCTATTCGTGAGGTTCTGTTTTACAGATTTGTCTTTGCTGGTTACTCTTTCTTTGTCACTATTGGTAGTGTACCACATGTTAGACGTATGTTAAGAATGATAACTTGATAATTAGAATTTAATATGCATGTAAAATGGCTCTCACTATGTTTGTAACTTCTCATCATTTTTTTGTACAAACCTTAGAGTTACTTCTTGAAAATTACAATATATTATTGTAAAAATAATTTTTCCTTCTCTATGTTGTGCTTTCATTAGCTAATATGCTATAACTTCTCTCCTACCTCATTTGGACAATCCACAACTTGATAGTTATAATTTGAGGATCCATAAAATAATGAATTTGCTTCTCTATGTTGTGCTCTCCTCTTCTTTAAAATCTTTCTCTCCTCTTGTTGCATAATATGGCGCCAACAATATCATACACTATAAATATATTAAACTAGTAGATGCATTATTTGTTTTATATTGAATTCTGAAACTCATTGCATAAATCCCTCATTCAACTATGTGAGCCAAGGAATCCTTCCTTGCTCTTCCATGTTAATTGCATGGGTTCATAATAGTTGAATTGTAAAATGTGAAACTTTGGGAGTTAGGATTATTGGAGAGAGAGAGAGAGGGAGAGAGAGAAAAAAGGAGAAAGGAAGAGAGTGAGAGTATCCCGTCTTAAGGTTTTCTCCCTATCACTTGTTATTTATATATTAAGATCAAAATATACTAAAAGTACAATAATACCCCTCACTTAACACTCCCCCTCAAGTTGATGCATAGATATTTCTCATGTCCAACTTGCATACAATGGGTTGAAACATTTTACTACTAAGCCCTTTAGTAGAGATATCTGCTAACTGATTTGTAGATTTCACAAAGAGCATATAAATTGAGCTTTGACACAATTTCTCCTTGATGAAGTGTTGATCAATCTCTATATGCTTCGTTTTGTCATGTTGGACTGGGTTATGAGCAATATTAATGGCAGTCTTATTGTCATAGTATAATTTCATCGGTTTGTCGCACCCAATCCCCAAATCCTTTAATAGTACTTGGAGCCAGATGAGTTCACAAATACCATGTGCCATAGCCCTTACTCAACCTCTATACTTGATCGAGCTACCATAGTTTTCTTTTTACTTTGCCAAATAACCCGGTTGCCTCCTACAAATGTGCAATACTCCGATGTAGATCGTCTATCATCAACTGAAGCCTCCCAATCTGCATTTGTGAAAGTTTCTAATGTCATATGGCTCTAGCAAGAGAATATGAGCCTTTTGGCAGGAGCAGACTTAAGATATCGCAAAATATGATAAGCAGTGCCAAGATGTACACTACGAGGATGATGCATGAACTGATTGACAACCCTTACAACATATGCAATATCAAGTCTAGTGTGAGATAGGTAAATTAATCTTTCCACAAGTCTTTGAAATTGGCCCTTGTCAACAGGTTCTTCATCACCGCTACTGAGACGATGGTTAGCCTTAAAGGTGAATCTGCAGGTTGACAACCCGTCATACCAGCTTCCTCTAGAAGGTTAAGATTATACTTTCTTTAGGAAATGAAGATCCCATGGTTTGATGTCGCCACCTCAATTCCAAGAAAATATCGTAGCACCCCCAGATCTTTCATCTTAAATTCTTTTACTAGGTTTGTCTTAAGACGGGATGCTTCCTCAGTATCATTACGTGTCACGACTATGTCATCAACATATATAATGAGAACAGTGATCTTATTATTACCTTGCTTGATAAAAATAGTGTGGTCTGCATGACTCTGTCGGTACCCAAACCTTAGCATGGTCTTGAAGAATCGATCAAATCACGCTCGAGTGGATTGTTTTAGTCCATATAAGGCCTTCTTCAATTTGCACACTTTCCCTTCAGTTTCACGAGATGAGAAGCACGATGGTACATCCATATATACCTCTTCTTCTAGATCTCCATAAAGAAATGTATTCTTCACATCCAACTACAGGAGAGGCCAACCCATATTAGCAGCACAGGATGAGAGTACTCGAACTGAGCTCATTTTGGCTATTAGAGCAAAAGCCTCTTGATAGTCAATACCATAAGTTTGGGTAAAGCCCTTAGCAACTAGCCTTGTTTTGAATCACTCAACTGATCCATCTGCCTTGTGCTTTACTGTAAAAATCCATTTGCACCAAACTGCCTTCTTCTCTTTTGAAAGAGAGACTAACTCCCAAGTACCATTCTTTTTCAAGGCTGTTATCTCCTCAACCATAGCCTTCTTCTACTTTGGATCCTTAATGGCTTCCTTCCAACCCTGCGGAATCGATATAGAGGACAAAGACGAGATAAAAGCACAATATGGAGTTTATAAAGAGTTATATGAGACAAAATGAGAAATTGGGTGTTGAGTACATGTCCTAACACCTTTTCGAAGGGCGATAGGTAAATTATAAAAATATATCAACAACAGAGGACTCATTACCTGGTGGATCAGTGGGAGAGTCTGAACGGGAGGACGGAGGTAGAAACTGGCAAGATGATAGTGGCACACGAGATATCTGATCTTTCGAGCGTCGAGTATAAATATCCAAATCCTTTCTGTCTAATTGTTCACCAACATCCTGCTTAGTTCCATCTTTTGTGACGCCCTGAATCTCGAGAGCATCTAGAGTTACAATTAACTAATAGGGCTTCGAAAATTAAATAACGATAATACCTATGCGTGCCAAAAAGCAGATATTATAGAGTTATATAGTACAGACCCAACTAAAAATTTTTTGGAGTACATCGAACAATACAAGAAATAGGTGGATAACCACAAAACTAGTACTACGTGGCCGAGGAAGACTGGGATGAAAGCGAGAAACTCTTAATCAAGACTCTATGTCCACGTCCACGTACTCGTCAATAAACTCTTCTAGCTCTTTGGAACCTGGCATGGAATGCTAGAGAAACTCACACTAACATACAAATATTTCTTATGTAACAGGTTAAAACATGACAGACAAAATAGCAGGTTAATCATGACAGTGATTATGATGAGAAATGATACAACCAATTTAATTTTCTAATCCAATTAAAACTTAAGTTATTCTAGGTTCTCCCGCCCCGGGGAAACTATTCTAAAATCCCATGATCCCAATTACGCTGACCAAGTCTACCGACCGACAAAGAGCGTTTCTTAAGCCGTGGGATGACTATGTAACGGACTAAGTGTCCAACTGGATCATTACTGACGGCAAGGTGTCAGCGACGGTCTGGCCCTTGGATCTTAAGTCAAGGTCCAGCGCGGGATCGCGAAATCTAACTCCGATTATTACGCTACCCGAACCACCTTCACCAAAATACAAATATCACAACAATGTGCATTTAGCACTTGGGGAAAAAACCTCCCAAAACAAATCAGGGCATATAGTCAACATCATAATATTTCCAAGTATCTAAATTTTCAAGAATTCCAGTTCCATCAATCACAGTACCAACCCTAAGATTCAGTTTTCAATCTTTTCTTAAAATAAAACGGCAAACCCTATAAAACCCACCCAATGATGATGTGGCATGATACAATATGCAAAAATTATAATTTTTCAACTTACATGGGAATTTATACATGGATATGATTAATTAGCATGTAAGACAAAAAAGATGCACCAATTAATCTAAAATCACCTCAATATTTAGACTAAATCACAATGTGCATGGATTAACTATTTAACCAAATTTGCATGTAAATAATTTAACCACTAAAATCATGTAAATATATCAAAACAATATTACACATTCTAATTATTTAATCATGTATAACACAACATAAGTAAACCCCAAACAATAACATTAAAGCAAAGTCACATTTAATCATATTCAGGATTTTCAGATTTTTGCTACTGGTTTTAGAGTTTTTAAAATACTTAGACTCAGAACTAAAACCGGAGATTTGGTAGGCACCTTATTTGAGATGTTATGAATACTTTTTATGTTTTACACTTTTTCATGTTAACCGTAATGGAAAGCCGTACCCAAAAAGATAGGCGAGTACTCTTATTTATAATAAAAAGCTAAGCCACAC
>JAOTRH010046289.1:1687-19733 GCA_034768845.1 Heliamphora exappendiculata | reverse complement strand
AATTAAATTTAATTACTACCCCCCCCCCCCCCCCCCCAAAAAAAAAGAAGAATAAGCATGAAACAAAATAAGTTTGAAATAAGAAAGAAACCAAGTTTAAACATTAATGCTCATTAACGCCCTTTGATGCTTAAGATGATTTGGTAGCCAAGTTAAATCCCCTGTATAAGGGGATGAATTTAGAAAATGGGAAGAAAAGAAGAAAAAAAAATGGAGAAAGGAAAGGGAAAAAAAGGAGGGGAAAAAAAAGAGGAAGCCATTATCCGAACCACTGTCAGTCGGCCCACACCGCCGTCGGAGAACCACCTAAGGTCCAAATACGATCGATAAATCACAATCACATGCCAAACACGCCTTTGTGAGTTATAGAATATCTTTGTTACAACATAATACTCTTAAAGAAATCTTTTACGTGAAAATGGTTAGTTGGTTTTGAAAACTTTTTTACATGAAAATGTTTAGTTGGTTTTGAAAACTTATCTACAGTGCTGGATATTACATGACATACGATTAAAGTACTTTATTAACCCTATTTACCAAAAATACTATTTATTCAAAAAACACGATACTCATGTTTTAACGCATATTTTAATTAAACCGTAATATTTGGACAATCTAAATGGTGTCCTGGTCACTAGGTGATGATAAAGATGCTAAGCACTAGGAAGACTTGATATTTGGTGCGTGCCAAGCACTAGGAAGACTTGATATCAATTTATTGGTAGGGGCAGCTCTCCAATCTGGTTAACCATTGGATAAATATGGTATTGGGTCTCATTTACAGTTGAAAATAGTTCTACTTATTACTTGTAGCGAGCCCCACGTTTGGATGAATATGGTATTGTGTGTCATTGACAGTTCAAAGTAGTTCTAGTTATTACTTGTAGCGAACCCGCATATTTGATAAGTTGATTACTTGGTTACAATAGAAAATTGGTTTAAACATGGGCCACAGTTGAAAACAATGATAGTTATTACTTGTAGTACTTCCGTAAATGCATCATGAATAAATTTACATATGTTTTATTTAAACTAGTGATTTTGATTTTGTACTCATATAAGCTTTAACTTACGTTGTTATTATACCATTTCAGGACAATAGCAAGCCAACTAGTTATGGCCACAGGGCAATTTTTTTGCGGTTATCCGCCCCTACACATGCCCCTGCTCCCACTTCCAATGTGATTTTTACCCCCGCCCCTGCCCTCCGATTGGGGACCCCCCAAATCCCGCGGCCACAGGTAACCAAAAGACAAAGACGAAGTGAAGGCAGAACAGCAGAAGTAAAAGAGCAGAAAGGCATAAGTGAATCCCAATCACTCGTTCACGAAGACGAAGAAGAACTGCAGAAGCAGCAACACTACGGTTTGCAACTTCAAGCTTTTAGTGCTTTGTTTTGTGACTATTCACTTTTGTCAGTGGTTACGGCTGGGTTTAGTGGGTAGCATTGGTTCTCGTTAATAAAGTACTACAAATATGATAGATTATATATTTAATTTCACTTTTATATTTTTCTACATATAAGTAAACTAACAGGTAGGGTTCATACTGGGGGTGTTAATAGCCGCCCCCACCCCACCTCCCCTGGTATTCTTTTTACACATCTGCCCCTGACCCAAATCATTAACAAATCAGATAAAGCCCACCCAAAACAGTAAGGATAGAGTTGGGCCTTTGTGCCTCATATTTAAATTGGCGTTCCTAAAGCCAACCTCATCGACAAGAAGTTGCTTGTGGCTTTTGGATCTTGAACTTCTAAACTAATATTTTGTTCGAGCTGGTAATTAGATTTTCCTACGAACTCTAAGGTCCCCTTCTCTAATAGCTGTACAAACTGTATCCCAATCAAGTAAGTTATATTTAAACTCCATCCCATTCTACCCTATAGAAAATCCAACGGTAGCTTTTCCAGTTTTCCCACCACTGAAACTAAAATGGAAATAGCATAAAATAGGTTGGGAGGCTCGATAAGGTGCGCTTGATGAGAATCATTTTCCCAATCGTAGAAAGATATTGCATTTTCCATCCCACTAGTTTCTTTTGAAAAAGCTCCACCACACCATTCCAAGCGTCTTTTGCCTTACAGGTAGAGTCCAAAGGGAACCCAAAAACTCAGCTCACACCCCAAATTTAGTGCCAAATACTCTGCATACGGAACATCACCAAATAGGATTAACCCTATCTTTTTCAAATTAACCTTCAGCCCTACATTGCCTAGAAACATAACAAAATGCAATGAAAGCAACCCAACTGTCCCACAAATAATCAATGGGTCATCAGTATACAAGACATGAAATACACATCAATCCCTCCACCAAGCCCACCTTGAAACCCCTCTACACAGCCTCCTTAAACTGCCGTGCTCACTAGCTTACTCAAAACATCCATCACAAGAATCAAAAGCAATGGGGAACGAAGATTTCCTTGCCTTAACCCATAGCTAAAAGACCTAGTCAAAGATCCATTACTAACACCGGCAAACAAGCTGTAGTTATAGAAATGGCGTGGATGGTTAGGGACACCAAGATGAAAAAAGTACATAAACGGATCTATCTAATCCACTTAGCTCTAAATCTTTACATCACATAAGACAAGAAGTCCCATCTAACATGGTTGTAAGCCTTCTCAACATCTAGCTTGCAAAAGATCTTTAACCCCCACTTATCAACTATAATCTACCACTCATTTGCAACCAAAATTGTGCTTCAGATTTGGCGATCTTTAACAAAGGAATTTTGTGACTCTAAAATCACTGTAATCAACCCCCATTTCAACCGAAAAGCCAACTTTTTTAACAATGATTCATAAAGCTTCACCAAGAAATTTAATATTTTAAAATCCCTAATATACTCTACTCTCACTTTTTTAGGAATCAATGCACTAAAAGAGGCATTCAAACTTCTTTCAATGAAAGAATGCTGATGAAAGGGGTGCATCACTCTCATGACCTCCTCTATTACTGCTCCATGGCATTGCTAAAAGGAAGCTATAGTCATTCGATATGGCCCTAGAGCTTTATTCTTATTTCAGACTTTTGAAGCTTAAAGAACCTCCTCCCCCTCAAAGAAAGACCATCTAGAATGCTTGCCATTTCTCAAGAGATGTTAGCAACCTCCACTATGTTCTCTAAACAAATCCTCATAGGAGTTTGCGATCCAATCTAACGTCCGTATCCCATGTAAAATTTTTACTGTCAATACTAACTTTCCTGATGAGACTATGCTTCCGATGGACATTTGTCATTCAATAAAAAATGGTATTTTTTGTCCCCCTCTTTAAGCCACTGGCAATTACCCCAAATTCTGCAATTTTTGCATCCCTTCTCACTCCAGCTGTCGAATGGTCATCAACCTCTTTCTCATCCTTTTGACAAATCTCCTACAACACTTTAAAACTATGTGAAACTCTAAACTCTTGATTCCTTGAACTCATCTTTGTTCCATCTTTTTATATCCTTTCTTCAAAAGCATAAGCTTCTTAGCTAGAACAGTGTTGGGCTTCTTCTGATTTGATGCATTGTCCATCATTAGGAGACTTGGACACCAAAATCCCACCTGCAACCATATGTTCTTAAACAAAAAAGGGTTATGCCCTTTACTGCCTCGCCCACCATCTAGAAGAGTAGGAGCCTGGGTTGACACTAGTCCTTGGGTTGATACTAGTCTCACCCAAAAGAAAAAAACTGAGTAATAATGGAAGGATCCCACAACTCTCTCATCACCTCTCCTGCCCATAAACTATTGAGAAAACCCACCAAACCTATTCTTCGTACAAAAAAACAGACAAGATCGAGAAAACACAACCCACCTCTTCCTCAACCTTTTTCACCACACTCATCCCAGAGGACCAAGATCCTCCTACCACTCCCTCAGCAGGTAAATGATTCCAACCTATCATTCTACGCTCCCCCGGGTCCCCCCCCAACCCAACACTCCTAAGTCCTAACCATCTTCCTTGGCTTTCTCCAATTATCACCCATTTTTCATTATCTCCAAATAAGGAAACATATTTCTTACTTCAATAACCATGTGGGTGTTACATGATAAATGAACAAGCAGTTCTTCGAGCTTGAACTCTTTTGACTCATATATTGGGATTGCAAGAAAACCAAGCTGAGTACAATTAGTATTATAGGATACCAACACAATTGGGTTAAGTAAAACAATGGCCTCGTTCGACGTGCCAACAACATAAGCTATGACAATGCTGGAAATTGTAAGCTTTTTTAGACAAAATGATGGGTCAACCAGAATTTTTTAAAGTATTTTGGTGTCATGCTTTTGGTATTATACTCGATCAGAGAGGGTTAAAAAAATGACCACACGGCATCCACAACCCCCACCCAAAAAAAACAAAAAAAAATGCTTATTTCTTATGCTCTTTTAGAAAAACTTGGTAGCTTATTGCTTTTGGAGAAGCAAGCAAGTAAAGATGAGATTTCAGGGACAAATCAATGACTCCAGCAGAAATGAACTGCTTATTGTGTACACAAAGCCTAGTTCAAATGAAAAAACTAGTTCTGCCCATGAATCATGATTTTTGCTATTTTGAGTGCAGATAAATATAGATAGTTAAGTTGAGAGTCCCGGGTTGTCCATAAAGCAGGGAGAGTCCCCGGTTGTCCATAAAGCAGGGATGTGCGTAGTTGTGACTATGTGGCTCTGTTAATGAGCCTTGTCAATTAAATATGGGAGGCAGCTTGAGTGTAGTTATAGTTTATTGAGTCTGTAACCATTTCCGTGTTTCTATTTTCTTAGGGAAGTAGAAAACCTGGAACCCTCATAAAGTGGATTGCTAATACACAAATCAATATTTCCCAGGAAATCAAAAAGTGCAACAACCAAAAAGGAAAAAAGGATGGCCCGTGGAACAGTGATTTCACCAGCAAAACGGCAATAAGAAGCATTTGTCAGAAATTAAAATGAATTTGAAACATAATAGGGATTCCCAACATGGTTGCACACCAAGTTCACATTAAACCACGAATATACACAGAGACTCTGGGGAAAGGTAATCGCGTGTCTTACGTAACAGAACCATATAAACAAAGAGCTCCAAAACCACACCGAGTACCAAGAATTAAGCAAAACCCTAAACTATTTCAGAAACCAAGATTCAGCAAAGCCATAAAATCAACGGAAAACAGAGGAAAGAACGATCTTTCCGAAGCCTAGATTCAGCAAAGCCCCCGAATCAACGGGAAATGAAGGAAAGAAAGATTTTGTTTAAACAGAAACGGAAAAATAGATGGAAAAACAATAACATGTGAAGGCAATAACCAAACCCTAAAGTGCAATGAAAATAAAAATATTGAACAACAACAGATTGATGAATATGCTTTTGTACGTGTTGCGCGAGGGGAGATAGACCTGAATCTTGGACTTGACATTTTCGATGGTGTCGCTGCTCTCGACTTCGAGAGTGATAGTCTTTCCGGTTAGGGTTTTAACGAAGATCTGCATTTCCGTCTCTCGCACTTGAGATCACGGAGGGAATAAGAAGATAGAAACTTGATTATCAAATCGCTACGGTCTTGGGGTTAAGCTCCCGACAAGATTCCTTGCCCCACGCCTCCCCTACCCTTGAGACTCCTCCTATCCTATGGCGTTGGCCTTAGGCAATTATTCCAACTGAGTTTTAATTGAGAATTAATAAATACATAAACGAATTGCAAATTATTTTACAATTTTGGTTTAAAATAAATTACTTGGGTTTAAATTATTTCATCTTTATAAATTAAAGTACAATTTTGTCATTATTTTATCAAATTTAATTTTTTTAATTTTAAATAAAAAAAAATTCATCGTTCGGACTTTAGAATTGCGAGCGCCCACAATTATTCCAAACTTTTGGTGATAAAACTTTTACGTGTTTTCCTGTAATAAACAGAAAAATATAGATGTTATAAAATATAAAAATAACATATTAACTTATTTAGGTGTTCTAAAATACAAAATAACATATTTTTTAATAATTGGTTTTTTTTTCTATTGATGCATATAACAGGCCTATTGTTATTTTTCTCCAACTTTTACTTTAAAAATTACTAAAGAATTATTATATTGACTATGCTTCATTTATAATTTTATCCAAAATAGCATATTAAAATTTCGGATATTCTTTAAATGAATATGAATTTAGGACACAAACTATTATGGTATTTTTAATTAATGTGATGAATATTTTTTGTTTTAATTTATTTGTAACTTAATTTAGTCAATAAACAATTTGGTATAATAAAATTTTATATTATTTTTTTTATATTTAATCAATATGCTATTTACTAGTCATAGGGTATGGAAAAGGCATACAAAATTAATAAATAATAAAAAAAAAAAAAAGGCAAACGGGACTGGGTTTTAATTTCTCGTGCTCTTTTTGTCAGATTTTTTTGCTCCAAAAAATGTAACGTGATGCCATCTACTTATATACTAGTCTAATAAAGGGTAAATTACACAAATATCCCCTAAAGTACACAAATTATTTTATTTTTAATATATCTTCTTTTATTTGTTTAAATTGCATCATTCAACTTAAACATATTGATCTAATTTCTACCGTGACAAGAATTCATCTTATTTTGGACCAACAAGACGAGCATTAAACAATATTAAGCTTTCATAGGTTTATTTAAAGAAAAGAATAACAATAAATTCAAATGTTTTACATTAAAGATAAGGATTAGGAATTGGACTTGAAAATTTTTTGCATTATAAAATATATGTCTTTCTCTGTGAAGCAATCTTTTTTTTTGCAATCATGTGTTATGTTTTTGTATATGATGTGCTTGGCAACATGTGTGTGTATATATATATACATATATATATATATATATATATATATATATTGAAGAGCTTTGGGTCGAGGTCCATAGGTGACGGGCATATGGCCCAGACCCATATCCCATCGGCCTCATGATAGCCTGAAAGGGGCTTTACCCATTTATAGATGGCCTCGGCACGTAGACGGCCGAGGTACGAAGTTGGCCTCAATAGTCTTGGCTACAGTACGACGATTAAGTTCTGACAAAACATTTACTTCGAATTGACCATGGAAGTACAACATTTAATATGATTAGACCAAGCGCCTCTTCCCACTGAGTGCATTCTCCGCCTAAAGGACGGGATGAGGTGTCGGTCTTAATGGTGACGTGATCGAATGTTGTTCAAGGCGTTAGTTCTGTACCGATGTGATGTTCAGAGCTGCCCTGCAGGGCTATGGGTCAAAGGTAATCATGAAGCTAGGGAAAAAAGGGTATCCGACCCCTATAAAAGAGGAATCTTAGGCCTAGAGATGGGGTTGGTCTACTATACACGGTGAATTTGAGTTATATTGAGAGATACTTTCCCATTATCAAAAACCTTTAACTAACTTGATCATCGGAGCAGTTTCTGGAGCTTTACCACCGGATAGTTTACGTTTGTTGGTCTTTGCAGGTGGTCGACGAAGGGAAAGAGCGGACGGGTCGGGTTTAACCCACCAAATAAATAGAATCTACGATTTAGCATCGTACATTGGCGCCGTCTATGGGAATCTGGGAGAAACCATCTCAGCGTCCCAATGGCAACACCGTCAAAGGTACCTACAGTACTCGATGAGCATGTCTCGCTCGACTCCGTAGAAGGGCAAAAATCGCAGAGGATGGAAGAAAAAGAACTCACTCCCGCAATAGCTAGAACCCTGGAGCCCGATCTTGAGAGGGAGTCGTCGCTCCTCGCTATGGGGCAGGAAATCCAGAGACTCTGCACTTCCTTGAAGAACTAGGAACGGGACTCGCAAGCCCAGGTGAGAAGTTCACATACGGCAAAGCCAAAGTCTCCTGGGAATAGGGGCAAAAAGAAGGTGAACAAGGTGGAACCAGAGTTGGAGCGAATCCTCATGGAGTTCACCAAACAAAGGGAAGAGTCCAGCACGGACGAGAGCAGCTATGTTCCCAAGAAGTCAAAACGGAACAAGGGTCCCCCACGAAGACATGAGGGCACGTCATCAACACACTGAGCAATCACCTAACCTGGTGGGAGGAAGGAGGAAAAGATAGCCACACCATTTGCCGAGTATCTAGACCAGTTCGAACCCCTAAAGAGTTTTTCCCTGCCTAGGTTTAAATTGTACGATGGATGTTCAGACCCAAATACAAACATCAGCCACTACAGAAAAATGACGAAGCTATGGTGTTGTAATGACGCTCTCATGTGCAAGATTTTTTCTTCCAGTCTAGGTGAGGCTGGATTATGTTGGTTTGATCGGTTGGAACCTCGGACGGTGACGAGTTAGAAGGATCTATCGCAAAAGTTTGTAGCTCGCTTCGTCACCAATACGAAAATTTCGAAGGAAATTGATTTGCTTATGGCCCTACGGAAGGGAAGGGAGTCCCACGTGAGAGTACAAGGAAGTACTGGAAAGTGTATAATGATATTGACAATTGTAACGAAGAGCTAGCCGTGACGTCCTTTAAACACAGCCTCCCGCCTAGAGGCAAGCTAAGAGCCTCCCTGACGAAAAAATTGCTGCAGGGGATTGCGGCGCTAATGAGCCGGGTCGAGCAATATATAAGGGTGGAAGAAGATATGGGAACTGCCGAGGTAAAGAGTAGGGCCGGGGAGCAAAAGGCGACTTCGGAGAGACTATGTAGGCACAGCCTTGCAAGAATCAAAGGGTTGAGTCCAGCGAGGCCAGTTAAGAGGACAGGGGCCGAGCCTAAGCATAACCCGATTCGATTGGGGGTTGAGCGCAGATGAGAGGAGGTCGTGAACGCTGTTTTCAAAGATTCAATCCGCGAAATCTTACCCCAGATTAGGGACAAGCCATATTTCTAATAACTTTCCCGATTGCCCGATTCGGTCATTCAATCAGCCATAGAGTGTGGTATTAAGTGGAGATACTCCTATCATATAGATAGGGGTCATTGGACAGAAGACTGCCGAGCCTTGAAAAAGCATCTTAACGACTTGGTGCAACTTGGGCACCTAAAAGAGTTCCTGGATGATGGGGCGAATAGGCAAAAATCCCCCATCGAGAGGAGGAGAGCAGAGCCTCCATGTGGACCAATGCACCGCGGTGTAATTAGCGTGATTCACAGAATGGCAGGGTTGAAGCAGAAGAACCTCTTAAGAGGGCAGTTGAAGCGATTGGGGCATATAGCCGAGGTGATAAAAGTGTAGGTAGGAAATGGGAAAAGGTTTAGGGAGGGGGAAAACAGAAGCCAACTCTCATCAGACGAAGATTCAGAACGAGTACAGCACCCCAATAATAATACATTGGTTGTTTCTATGGTTATTTTAAGCTTCAAGGTCAAGCGGGTGTTGGTTGATTAAGGCAGTTCGGTCAAAATCGTGTACTACAGCCTCTTTCAAAAGCTCGATCTCAGCAGTCGAGACCTGTCCCCATCACGCACTCTGCTTGTTGGATTCAACTCACAGCTGGTCTGGCCCTTATGAAGCGTTACTGTACAGGTATGGGCAGGTACGATCGAGATCGCAACAACCTTCCTGGTAGTTGATGTCCCCTCGGCTTATAATGCCATAATAGGACGAACCTGGTTGCACGAGTTAAAGGTCGTCCCGTCTACGTATCATCAAGTGCTAAAATTCCCTACCGCCGAAGGAATAGAGGTTGTTTACAGAGATCAAGCTGTGTCCAAGAGCTTCTTCGTGGTGACCCTCAAGGTCGAGGCACAGCCTCAAGTGTTGACGGTCGTCGAAATGAGTGATCCTCCTGTCTTGGATGACGTTGGGGGAGAGGTCCAAGACAAAGCTGTAGAAGACCTCGAAACAGTAGGGATTGATCCTAACAATCCAGAGAAGTTTTTCCTGCTCGGGTCAACTATGTCCGGACAAGAGAAAGAGAAGCTCCTTCGGCTGTTACATCAGAATATAGAGGTCTTCGCTTGGACACCCTATGAAATGCCAGGGGTGGACTCTGCATTTATATATCATGCCCTCAATATTGATCCTACGTCCAAACCAGTAAA
The DNA here is from genome assembly GCA_034768845.1 of Heliamphora exappendiculata. Taxonomy (NCBI): domain Eukaryota; kingdom Viridiplantae; phylum Streptophyta; class Magnoliopsida; order Ericales; family Sarraceniaceae; genus Heliamphora; species Heliamphora exappendiculata. Next base: position 9,763 of record JAOTRH010046289.1, on the reverse strand, counting down.
GTAGAGGGAGAGGCATTCGGCCCCCAAGTATAAGCAAGCAGTTGTCGAGGAGGTGCAGAAGCTGTTGGCGGCAGGGGCTATAAGGGAAGTTCAATACCCTGAGTGATTATCTAATACAGTGGTGGTATGCAAGAAGGGAGGAAAATGGAGGGTTTGTGTTGACTTCACGAACCTAAACAAAGCTTGCCCAAATGACAGTTTTTCCCTTCCAAAAATTGATTAATTGGTAGGCGCAACAGTGGGGCACCACCGTATGAGTTTCTTGGACGCATATCGAGGTTATGACTAGATAGCCATGCTCGGTCGAGATCAGGAGAAAACTTCATTTATCACCCCGCGCGGAACTTATTGTTATAACGTCATGCCATTCGGCCTAAAAAATGCTAGGGCAACTTTCTAGAGGATGGTCACCCGAATGTTTGCCGAAGTACTTGGGCAAACGATGGAGGCCTATATAAACGACATGGTAGTCAAATCAAAGTGGAAGGAGAACCATTTGGTTGACCTAGAAAGGATCTTTCATATCCTGAAAATCCATAGCCTCCGTTTAAACGCTGTAAAATGTGCCTTCGGGGTCGGCTCGGGCAAATTCCTTGGTTTTTTGGTCATGGATCGGGAACTTGAGGCCAATCCAGACCAAATCAGGGCTATCCTGGACATTCGAAAGCCATGTTTCGTCAAGGATGTGCAGAAGCTCACAGGGATGGCGGCTGCATTGAACCGATTCATAATCCAAGCTCTTGACAAATGTCGGTCGTTCTTCTTGACATTGAAGAAAGGGGAAATGTTTTCCTGGGATGAGAACTGTGAGCAAGCTCTTCTCGGCCTCAAAGCATATCTGTCTTCCCCGCCTTTGCTTTTAACCCCTAAGGACGGAGAGGTGTTGTACTTATATTTGGCGATTTCATCCCATGCCGTTAGTGCGGTACTGGCTAGAGAAGAAGACAAACAATAAAGCCCGGTGTACTACGTTGGACATACTCTGACCGGATCTGAGACAAGGTATCTGCCCTTGGAAAAGTTGGCCTACGCCCTAATCATCAACTCGCGAAAATTGTAACATTATTTCCAGGCGCATGCCATTGTCGTGTATACGAAATACCCTATACGGGCCCTGTTCGCCAGGGCCGACCTAACAGGGAGAATGACTAAATGGGCCATCGAGGTTGGGGGACACGATATTAGCTGCAAACCCAGGACAGCTATCAAGGCCTAAGTTTTGGCAGACTTCGTTGCCGAGTTTTCTGGGATTGTGCCAGGTGCGGAAGGAGACGGTGAAGGGATGACCGAATTCCCTACATCTCTGAATACGGCATGGCTCTGGACACTACATGTTGATGGGGCATCAAATAGCCATGGAGCGGGGGTAGAAACAGTCCTAACATCTCCTGATGGCTTGATAATGGAATAGGCTCCCAGACTTGGCTTTACCGCCTCCAACAATTAAGCCAAATATGAAGCAGTATTGGTCGGACTTGAGGTAGCAACGAAGTTTGGTATCACGATGATAGAAGTGCTCAGCGACTCCCAGCTGATTGTCAGTCAACTAAACGAGGCATATGAAGCAAGAGACGAGCGCATGGTAAAATATCTCTAAAAGGCCACGGAGGCCATGAGCAAGTTTTCATCTATCAAGGTTGAACGAGTTCATCGAACCGAAAACCATCATGCTGATTCACTCGCTAGTCTTGCCTCGGTCGTTGGAACGAGCAAGGAAAGAACGGTGGTAGTTCGGTTCCTTTCGGGGCCGAGCATCGACAATATGAGCACGAAAAATGCTAAAATCTTGCTAACCGCTTCCTTACCATCTTGGATGGACCCCATTGTCGCATTCCTAAAATAGGGCACGCTACCAACTGATAAAAGAGAGACGCACAAGCTAAGACTCAATGTAGCCTGTTTTTGGCTTTCCCAAACGGACAAGTTGTATCGATGGTCCTACATTAGACCGTACCTTCCATGTGTGCATCCAAATCTGGTGGATGACCTCTTGTACGAGATTCACAACGGGATATGTGACAATCATACTAGGGGACGGTCCGTTGCTCGCTGAGCGATTTCTCAGGGATACTGGTGGCCCTATATGCAGAAGGATGCACGGCAGTATGCTAGGAAGTACGAGAAGTGCGAAATGTTTGCCCCCATATTCATCAGCTCGTAGGGGCATTAAATCCTTTACACAGCCCATGGCTGTTCGCTCAGTGGGGACTGGACGTCGTCGGTCCATTCCTAAAGGCAACATGAAATAAAAAAATTTTGGAGGCAGCTACAGACTACTTCACTAAGTGGGTTGAGGCAGAGCCACACGCCAACATCAAAGAGTCAGACATGAAAAGGTTCGTTTCGAAAAATATCGTGACTAGGTTCGGCATTTCGTGTACTATCATCACAGACAACGGCACCCAATTTGACGGCAGGTTATTTTGATAATTTTGCGCCGAACTGAAGATCGAGCTCTGTAATTCCACTCTGGCATACCCGCAAAGCAACAGTGAAGCCGACGATTCGAACAAGACCATCCTGTCTGGAATCAAAAAAAGATTGGAAAAGGCGAAGGAAAGGTGGGTAGACGAGCTCTCCCATGTGTTATGGGCATACCGAACCGCACCGCGAAGATCTATTGGGGAAACACCTTATTCAATGTCTTATGGTAACGAGGCCATCATATCCCTTGAGATTGGGCTGCCAACGATGAGGTCCGACAACTTCGATCATGAGCAAAATACAGATATCTTAGCTAAAAAGTTTGACTTGATTGAGGAAAAAGGGGAGGAAGCGTTGCTGAAGATGAGGTCGTATTAGCAAGAGATAAGCAGGGATTATAATAAAAGGGTCAAACCGAGGGAGTTTTAGGTTGGCGATCTGGTTTTAAGGAAGGTTATGGGCAACACGAAGGTTCTATGAGAAGGGAAGCTGTGACAGAATTGGGAGATACCCTATAGAGTCAAAACGGTGGTGGGTCGAGGTGCCTACCGTCTCGAAAGTACTGACGGGAAAGACGTTCCCCGACCATGGAATTTGGCTAACCTCGGGGTGTTTTATCATTAGGGGTTCTGTCTCTTTATCTGTCTCTTTGTAATATCATTTAGTATGTTGTATCCTTCCTCTTTTATTAAGCAATGAATGAAAGATTTGTGCGCTTTCTGGATGTCAGAGGCCATCTTGGCCTGAGGATGAAACATCCTATCAGGAGTCTAAACTCCTAGGGTTTTTAACAACCCCTTATCGAAGGATGTTCCATCCGGAGTCTAAACTCTCAAGAGTCTAAACTTTCAGGGTTTCTAACAAACCCTCATTGAAAGAGGCTAGCTCGACCTAAGGATGGAACATCATCTCAGGAGTCTAACCTCCTAGGGTTTCAACAACCCCTCATCGAAGGAGGCAAGCTCTGCTTAAGGATGGAACATCCTCTCAGGAGTTTAAACTCCTAGGGTTTCTAGCAACCCCTCATCGAAGGAGGCCAGCTTGGCCTGAGGATGGAACATCCTCTCAAGAGTCTAACCTCACAAGGTTTCAACAACCCCTCATCAAAAGAGGCCAGCTCGGCCTGAGGATGGAACATCCTTTCAGGAGTTTAAATTCCCAGGGTTTCTAGAGGCCAGCTCGGCTTGAGGATGGAACATCCTTTCAGGAGTCTAAATTTTCAGGGTTTCTAACAACCCCTCATCGAAGGAGGCTAACTCGGCCGGAGAATGGAACATTCTCGTAAGAGTCTAACTTGCTAGGGTTTCAACAACCCCTCATCGAAGGAGGCCAGCTCAGCCTGAGGATGGAACATCCTCTTAGGAGTCTAAACTCCCAGGGTTTCTAACAACCCCTCATCGAAGGAGGCTAGCTCGGCCTGAGGATGGAACATCCTCTTAAGAGTCTAAACTCCCAGGGTTTCTAACAACCCCTCATCGAAGGAGGCTAGCTCGACCTGAGGATGGAACATCCTCTCAAGAGTCTAAACTCCCAAGGTTTCCAACAACCTTCCATCGAAGGAGGTCAGCTCGGCCTGAGGATGGAACATCCTTTTAGGAGTCTTAATTCCAAGGGCTTTAACAACCCCTCATCGAAGGAGGCCAGCTCGGCTTGAAGATGGAACATCCTTTTAAGAGTTAAAATTCCAAGGGTTTCTAACAACCCCTCATCAAAGGAGGTTAGCTCGGCCTGAGGATGGCACCTCCTCTCAGAAGTCTAAACTCCTAGGGTTTCTAACAACCCCTCCTCGACAGAGGCCAGCTCGGCTTGAGAATGGAATATTCTCTCAGGAGTATACTCCTAGGGTTTCTAACAATCCCTCATCAAAGGAGGCCAGCTCGACCTGAGGATGGCACATCCTCTTAGGAGTCTAACCTTCTAAGGTTTCAACAATCCCTCACCGAAGGAGGTTATCTCGGCCTGAGAATGGAACATCCACTCCAGAGCAGACTCTCAGGGTTTCTAACTACCCCACGACGGAGGCCAGCTCGGCCTGAGAATGGAACATCCTCTAAGGAGTATACTCCTAGGGATTCAAACAACCCCTCATCGGAGGCCAATTCGACCAAGAAATGGAATAAAAATGGGCGAGAAGAAAGAAAATAGAGTTACATACATTATCATAGGTGGTTTCATATGATAAAAACAAGCTTTCATTCCATCACTTAAATACCAGTACAAAAAGGGAAGTCCGACCTTACAAAGGACAAAATGGCCAAGACAACCGAAAAAAAAAGTTCAAGTTTGAGCATCGTTCACCTCGACTCGGCCTTCACCCTCTCGCTCTTCTTGCCCATCGTTTGGGATCTCCATCATAAGCGTGGCGGTTGGTGGCCATGTCTTGGACATCGCTGAGAGGAAGGGATGGAAGTATTGGAGGAAGTTCAGGGTCGGTGGGGTCTACTTCAGCGATTTATTCCTTAGTGGCAGCCACAACATCAGCTTCGGTGGGAGGCTCACTCCAGAAGGGGGAGTTCAGAGGGACCCCAACCCATTCTAGACCCTACTTATACCCGATGGCCAGCAGCTCGGTCTTGATACTGAGCACCTCCTTAGTCAGATGGGCTCCGCATTCATCCCAGCCCTGTTGCCAGAGCTGATCATCGCGCTCGGCTCTTGACATTTCGAGGTCGGCGGTGATCTTTTTTTGTGTCTCCACTTTCGCCTAAGCTGCAGTAATCATGTTTTTAAGTTTCGCATTGGCCTCCACTATGGCCGCCGCCTCCTCTTTCATCTTCTTTACTTCATCTCTAGCCTTCTACTCTTTGTCTTCGTCCATCTTCAGCCGGGCCTTCACGCCTTGCAGGGTGGAAGCGTTCCTAGCCAAATCCACCTCCAAGCTCTTGGCATGCTTGATGGATTGTGTAAGCGCTTTTCCGAGCTTCTGAGTCTCCCTCGAGACCTCGAAAAAACGGTCATGCAGCACGGTCACGCCCTGCAATTGCTGAATAAAAAGAGGAACACTTAGCAAAAAAACAAAAAATAATGGGATACATGAAAGGTAGTACAAGAAAATACAAGGTTTCTTACCCCAACGCCGAGCTGGTAGACACTCTCGAAGAGAGAGGGTAGGTTTACACCGGAGTGGTCAGCAATGTCCAGTGGCAGAGCCAATCCCCTAGCCAAACACTCGGCCACCCTACCAGTTTTAGAAGAGTCACCGACGTTGAGTTGTCGGCATTCGATGACGAGCTCAGGGAGCTAGGGGGTAGGGGCAGGGGCTACTGCTTCCCCTTCTCTAACTGGAGCAACCCCCTCGGGCGCAATAGAAGTGCCATCTCCGTGCACCAGGCGTCGGCGTTGCGTGGGCCAAGCCTCAGGCGGAGACGACGAGCGTGGACGAACTTCACCCCCCATCGCCGTATGCTCTAAATGAGGGCTAGGCATAGGTGGCAGAGGTGCAGGTGGCAATGATGTGGGAGCCGTCTCTCGAGGAGTCATTGGGACCGCTATCCTCACGGTTGGTGTGGCCGAGATGCTCGCGAAGCCACGACTGTGCACCGCCCCTCCGAGGTCAAACGTTCGTCTATTTCTTCGGGGTGAGGTAGAGACGGAGATGCTGGTACTGCGGGGGGAAGTTCTTGTTGCTGCCGAACAATGGGGAGGAGTTCACATTGCGGAACCCCCTGGTGTCGGATTACTCTTCGGTAGCTCGGCATGTAGTCGAGAACATCTGAGGTAGAGCGAGACTCCTGGATATGCAAACAACGTTGGACTTTACCGAAGTTGGCCCTTCTCTTCTGTTGTTTAGCAAGAGAGGCAGCTGAAATAAAGAACAGAAGATTACACATTTGTAGAACGTAAAATAGCAAAGCATGAAAGAAATAAAGGGAAACCAAAATAAAGGGGAACAGAGAAGCCGAACCGACCTGGACTCCCTGGTACCCTTGGGATTGATCTGCCTGCAAGTCCAGCATGGTTGGCCTGGAACTCGAAGTCTCCTCTCACCAGTATGAGATCATTGCCGTGTTTGTCCGACTCGGGGAGGTCATGCACCATTTGCTGCGCGACACTCCTATGGCGGAGATAGTACAAGTTCTCGTTGCCAGCGATGATGTAGCAGCGGAAGATCTCGGGGACGCCGAGGTTCAGCTTGTAACGCTGGTTAATCTCGGCCACCCCCATAACGACCCGAATAAAATTTATGGACACTTGGCGTGGGGAAAGGCAACACGTGGCCAACATCTCTCTCAGGAGAGGATCAACCGGGAAACGTACCCCGACCTCCACTATGGCGGCTATGGAAACTCTACCTCATTCCCTCTGGGGCGAAAAGGCGACCCAGTGATGTTAGGATCGCAATAGAGAACCGTGACAAAGGAAGGGTTATGATATTTTGCCCTAAAGGCAGCCATGGCAGCAGGGGTGTTAACTTCTTTGACAAATTTTCCCTTTCTGGCCATAACAACAGGGTAGGAGAAAGAAACTAGGAGATGAGGAAGAAAAGGGAGACCAAGGATGCGAAAGAAGATGAAACCCTAACTATGGGCGGTGAGGATGAAGGACGTGAAGAATAGTAACAAAAAAGAACAAAAGTAATTGAACTTACTGGTAAGAGAAAAATGTTCGCTGGAAGAATTGCAGAGAGCTCCGAAGAATTCTGACGTCGACAATAAGGTTTCACCGTCGTCGATGGGGTCGAGGGGAGGAAACGCTTCTGCGAATTTGTGTGCGAAGAATGAAGACACTAGAAAGGGAAGAGAGAGATGAAGATCCCTATTTATATATATATATAGATCTCCCGCATCAAGCGCCAACGGTCGCTTTGGAAGATTCAAAGGGCGCCTGCCTACCCTCGGGAAGGTGCGAAACACTTCCAAGGGAACCAAGCACGTTTGACACATGGCACGGAATAATTAAATGCTTTTAAAACTGGCGACGGCGGCGCAATAAAGGAAGTGGAACGGTTTAGCTACCCTCAAGCCGAGCATGAGAAGAGTTGAGAGCAAATGAAGAGCTATAGGCTGAGGTCCATAGGTGACGGGCCTATGGCCCATGCCCATATCCCACAGGCCTCATCATAGCCCGAAAGGGGCTTTACCCATTTATAGATGGCCTCGACACGTAGACGGCCGAGGTACGAAGATGGCCTCAACAGTCTCGGCTATAGCACGATGATCGAGTTCTGACAAAACATTTAATTCGATTTGATCACAGGAGTACAATATTTAATGTGATTAGACCAAGCGCCTCCTCTCATCGAGTGCGTTCTCGGCCTAAAGGACGGGCCGAGGTGTCGGTCTTAATGGTGACGTGATCGAACATTGTTCAAGGTGTCATTTCTGTACCGATGTGATGTTCAGAACCGCCCTGCGGGGCTAGGAGTCAGAGGTAATCATGAAGCTAGAGAAAAAAGGGCATTTAACCCTGATAAAAGAGAAATCTCAGGCCCAAAGACGGGGTTGGTCTTCTATACACTGTGAATTTGAGTTCTATTGAGATATACTTTCCCATTATCAAAAATCTTTAAGTAACTTGATCATCGGAGCGGTTTCCAGAGCTAAATCGCCGGATAATTTACGTTTGTTGGTCTCTGTTGGTGGTCGACGAAAGGAATGAGCGGACGGGTCGGGTTCAACCCACCAAATAAAATAAAATCTACGGTTTAGCATC
>JAOTRH010046268.1:0-19734 GCA_034768845.1 Heliamphora exappendiculata | reverse complement strand
GCGCAGGGGTTTGAAGGTGGTAGTCGGTGGGCGAAGGTGATTATTGGAGGTGTCCACTAGTGTGGGGAGGTGGTGGGTGGAGGTGGCAGTCGATTGGTGAATTTGGTGGTTGGAGGTGGCAACCAGTGTGGGAATGTGCTTGGTGGAGGTGGCGATCGACATTGGTAGTAAGAGGTAGTATGGTCGAAGATGGTGAACGAGAGGAATGATGAGTTGTTTATAAAATATGTGAAAATATATTTTTTCTATTTATAAAAATTTTGTAAATTTTGAAAACTATTTGCATCTTTTCAAAAAATAATAATTATTAAACGTGTTTTTTGTAATAGTTTACAGGAAATTCAAAGATAAAAACAAAAAACCAAAAACCAAAAACCAAAAACAGTAAATGTAAATGTTACCAAACAAGACAATCAAAAGTTAGTATTTTCGTTTTGAGAGCTTTGCTATAAGGTCCCGCGTGGTAGAAAATTGCAATGATAGTATTAGTTGAAAAAGAAGAATGAGAAGCCTTACCCAACTGAATAGGCACGCATTTTATTTATAATAAAAATAGGGAATACCATTACAACCATACACATGTACACACCAGATAAAATAAACATAATAATAATAGGCTAACACTAACACTCCCTTCAAGCTGGAGCATATATATCAACCATGCCTGGCTTGTTACACAGATATGAGACACGTGGACTCGGTAATGCTTTGTAAAAATGTCTGCCACATGTTCCCCTGTAGGAATGGACCCAAATGTGACAACTCCTTTATGATATTTCTCACGAACAAAATGACAGTCAACCTCAATATGCTTCGTCTTCTCATGGAATGTTAGATTTGTGGTGATATAAATCGCAGAGGTATTATCAACCCAGAGTCTGGCAGAACGTCTAAGAGGAAAGCGTAACTCTGTCAAAATTTGTTGAAACTACATAATCTCAGTAATGGCTAATGCCATAGCTCGGTACTCTGCCTCAGCGTTAAACTTGGATACAACACCTTGTTTTTTACTCTTTTAGGAAACCAAGTTCCCACTAACAAATACAGAGTAACCAGATGTGGATCTCCTGTCAGATGTGCATCCGGCCCAATCAGCATCAGAGTACCCTTCCATTCCCATATGTCCATGATAAGAAAACTGGAGCCCCTTACTTGGATTCGTGTGCAAATACCTGAGAACGTGTAACACTGCTCTCCAATGGGGAACATGGGAATTAGACATAAACGGACTGACTATACTCATTGGATAAGCAATATCTGGATGAGTTATGGTAGTAAGATAATTAAGCTGCCCAACTGTACGTCGACACTGCTCAGGGTTTGAAAGAATCTCTCATTCTTTCAGCTCTCTAGCTTGACGTTAGAATCCATAGGTGAGTCCACTGCTTTGGCATTCATATACCCTGTTTGCTCCAGAATGTCAAGAGCATACTTTCTTTCAGAAATGAACACCGCTTTCTTATTCCTAGTTACTTCAATACCAAGAAAATATTAAAGTTCACCAAGGTCTTTCGTCTGAAACTTAGTGCCAAAGAATGACTTAAGCTCAGCAATCCCTCCACTATCACTACTAGTGATAACAATGTAATCCACATACATAACAAGTAAGATGCAACCGGCTAAAGTATGCCGAAAGAATACAGTGTGATCCTTCGTTGACTGTCAAAGGCCAAACTCCTGTACTACTGAGCTAAAGTGACCAAACCAAGCTATGGGAGACTTCTTCAGACCATACAATGAACGCTGTAAACGACATACATAAGACCCCCTGAGCAACAAAGCCTAGCGGTTGCTCGATATAAACCTCTTCCTCCAAATCACCATGAAGAAATGCATTTTTTACATCGAGTTGATATAGAGGCCACTGATGTAATTCAGTCAAAGACAAGAATAATTGAACGGAGGCCATCTTGGCAACACGTGAGAAGGTATCGAAGTAGTTAAGCTCATATGTCTGAGCATTGTTCTTGGCCACGAGACGGGCTTTCAAACATTCGAGAGTGCAATCAGAATGAAGTTTGACAGCATATACCCACTTACACCCAATAGCAGTCTTTCCAGGAGGAAGACTTACCAGGTCTTATAGAACGAAGTAGACTCAACAAACACCACATTTCGAGATACTATAAACCATCTCAATTCAGTACTGTAATAACGATATCCTTTCTGTGTCTTACGATATCCCGTGAAAGTACACTTAAGTGCTCGAGCATCTAGCTTTGTCACACTCTGCCTGGTATCTTGAACATAGCACACATCTAAATATCTTGAGTGGCAACGAAAAAGGAACTTGCTGAGGAACTAAAACTGACAAGGGTGTAGCTCCCTATAAGACTGAGGATGGCAATCTGTTAACAAGGTAGCATGATGTCAACATAGCTTCACTCCAGAAGACTTTAGGAACTTTCATTTGGAACATCAGGGCACGTGTAGTTTTCAAAAGATGTCTATTTTTTCTCTCAATCACGCCATTTTGCTGTGGTGTGTCTGGGCAGGATGTCTGGTGAATAATTCCATGTGTACTCTGGTATGTACCCACCACTCCACCAATGTACTCACCCCATTATCACTATGTAGTATCTGAATAGTTTTGCCAAACTGAGCTTGTACTTCATTTCAAAAGGAAGTGAACATAGTAGGTAATTCAAGACATAGTTATGACAGATAGTGATGTAAATGGGGTGTCTCATCTCAAGGTAAGTCTTGTTAAAGAGTTTGAAATTAAAGATCTGGGGGCATTATAATATTTTCTTAGGATTGAGGTGGCTAAATTAGATAATGGCATCTTTATTTCCTAAAGAAAGTATATTCTTGATCTCCTAGAAAAAATTGGCATGTTGGGTTGTCCATCAGCAGATTCGCCTAGTGAGGCTAATCATTGCCTAAGTAGTGGTGATGGAGAACCTATCGATAAGGGCAGATTCATAGGCTTGTGGAAAGATTAATATATCTATCTCTTACTAGTCCTAATATTGCATATGCTGTAGGGGTTGTCAATTAGTTCATGCATGATCCCCGTAGTGCACATCTTGATGTTGTTTATCGCATTTTGCTATATTTTAAGTCTGTCCCTGGAAAATGACTTCTGTTTTCTGATCATGGTCACTTGAAAATAGAAGCATTCATGGATGCGGACTAGGCTAGTTCAGTTGATGATAGGCGGTTTACATCGGGGCATTGCATGTTTGTAGAATGCAATCTGATTACTTGGCGAAGTAAAAAGCAGACAGTGGTAGTTTGATCAAGTGTAGAGGCTGAGTATAGGGATATAGCATATAGCATTTATTAACTTCTATGGCTCCAAGTCCTATTGAAGGATTTGGGGTTTGAGTGTGAAAAACTTATGAAGTTGTATTGTGACAATAAAGTTGCCATCAACATCGTTCATAACCTAGTACAACCTTACAGAACAAAGCATATTGAGATTGATATACATTTCATTAAGGAAAAACTATGCAAGGGTTCAATTTGTATGCCATTTGTGAAGTTTGCTTATCAATTAGCAAATATTTTTACTAAAGGGCTTGGGTAGTAAAGTGTTTCACCCCATTATATGCAAGTTGGGTATGAGAAATATCTATACATCAATTTGAGGCGGAATGTTAAGTTAGAGGTATTATTGTACTTTGTACGCTAGTCTCATTATATAAATAATAGTGATAAGGAAGTTAATTCTGATCCTGGTTGCTCTCCTATTCGCCACCACAATAGTTTTCTCTCAAGCTTTCTTCTTTCTTTTCGTCTTTACAGCATTTTTAACATATATTCTTCCTCTTTAAGATCTCCATAAAGAAAAACATTATTGATATCAAGTTGATATAAGGGCCAAGATTAACTGACAGCCACAAAAGCAAGATTCCAACAGAACTAAGGCGAGCCACAATAGAGAAGGTCTCTAAACAATCACCACTATAGGTTTGGGTATAGCTTTTTAGCAACCGACTGAGCCTTAAGTCTCCCAACTAAGCCATTCTGGAGATACTTAAATATGTAAACCCAACGACAACCAACTAGTTGTTTCCCGAGTGAAAGAATAGTGAGCTTCCAAGTCTGATTCTGATGAAGGTTACTCATTTCCTTATCCATGGCATGTTTCAAACTAGACGGAGACATAAATAACCCCCTCGTAAGTTCTCGGAATAGAAATGCAGGACAAGATACAAGCAAAGGAATGGAAGCATGGAGAAGTATGATTATAGGAGACAATATTGGCAATGGGATGCTGACTATACGAATGGGCAATCAGTAAATCATAAATGGCAAGATAAGAAAGAGCCGATGATGGACAGGATGAAGCCTCCTGGCCATAAGAAACAGGACAACAATTCTTAGATAGCTGATGAAGGTCACTCTTTCTTCTTTCTTTTCTCCCATTATCTTTTATTCATCTTTACAATTGTGTTATCATAGAAGTTCGATGGACCGTGTAGAGACGTAATTATCATTGAGGAATTTGGTGTGTCTGGATTGGGATTTTATTAAATTACCACTTTAGTATTATGCATATGTGTTTGTGCTAGAGTTGCTTTCTTATATCTTTTGTACTTAATATTTAATTTTTTTCATAGTTATCTGATCCATTTAACCAACTACTGGCTTAGCCTTATTGCTGTTATAAAGAGAGTAGTTTAATTTATTGACATGGAGATGATTTCTTGCAGGAGGGTCCTCGAACGATGGTGGGAATTGCAACATTTGACTCTACAATCCATTTCTACAATCTGAAACGTGTTTTACAACAGGTCAGTGTTCTGTTTTGAGAGGCTGGCGCCCCATATCTTCGGCTGGAAACTAGTTATGTCTTTGCTTTGTAGTCATCATATATATATATATATATATATATATATATATATCTGTTTTGAAACATCCGTCTTGAAACAGAATTTTCATGGATACTTACTTTTGATATTGAATCTATGTTCACAGCCACTGATGCTCATAGTTCCCGATGTACAAGATGTTTACACCCCTCTCCAAACCGATGTTATTGTACAGCTTTCTGAGGTCAGTTTTTCCTTTTTTTTTCTTTTCTTTCTGCTCCTTTCTTTTGTTTTATTTCTTTATTTCTTTCTTTTTTGGGTAGTGTGGTAGTAGAGTTGTTTGCAATTGTGTGATATTTATTTCATACAAATGATTTTGAATAGTTAATTTTCTTTCTCAAAGGAATTTCTCGCTGGTTTTAAGTAAATTGGTTGTTTGTTCTGATGATTCAGTGTCGTCAACATTTGGAGCTGTTACTGGAAAACATTCCAACTATGTTCCGGAATAGTAGAATTGCTGATTCAGCCTTCGGTGCATCAGTCAAGGTTTGTCAATTTCTTTACAGTGATTATTTATATTTAACTCTCATAGATACTAATTGTGGAGACAAATCTTCATGTCTGATGGACTTAACGAAATATTAATCTTTTCTTTGGTGTCAACTTTCAATAACCAATAACTTCATAGTATAAAACTCCTAACACAAAAAGATCATTCATATATTTTTCCTAAATAATTGTGAGCATTTAAGAAAGATTTTATTTTATTTTATTTTTATGTGGCACAAGAGCAACAAAAAACAAACACTGGTGCCTGTCAGAGGCCACAGTAGGGTCCTCCTAAGGAGGCCTAAAATGTCCCCTGGGTTTTTTTGGGGGGGGAGAAGCCAGCCGATTGGCAACTTTATTTCCTTCCTTCAATGTGTGCACAATAGAACATTTGGACAACTCCAACTTTTCTTTACATTCTAAAATCAAGAACTCTATTGGGAAAGTTTGGCACATGAGGTTGATGGCAACTTCAGAACTAGATTCAAATTCAATATCTATATCAGTGAGGCTTGGATTTATGATAAGCTTCAGACCATAAATTTACCCAAAGCTCTGCCTGCAACCTAGTACAATCTCGCAACTTTCCATAAAAGCCCATCACCCATTAGCCTCTCTCTTCCTGAAACACACCTCTATAACCTACTGGACTCAGGTTACCTCTCGAGCTGCCATCAGTGCCAACCTTTAGTTTAGTGCAACCTAGAAAATTCCATTTCACAAAATGAGAGTGTCTATGTCACGATCTATTTTCTAACATGACTTCTGTGACCGGCCAGTGAGTCAAACTCACCAAAAGGCCTTTATTTTCCTTATCTTCATTTGTAAAATTCCTTATTTATAAGAAAGGAAAAGAAATCTAGAGATAAACGAATTATATAAAGAGAAGTTCCATTCACATTTCTCAGCGATCTCATTTCAAAACTTTCCCTGGAGCAACTACAACGTGCAAAACATATATATGGGCATTGTTTATTTTACAGGGTTTCTACAGTACATAAAAGTACTATATTTATGGGAAGTAACCACAGAGATTAACGAAATAGAAAACATCTTTTCAACAATAACTTCATCCCGAATATGCATCACCTGAACATATAAAATTTAACATCCATTAGCAAAGCTAGTGTGAATGCTTCTTTATCTGAGTTATTATTAGTTTATCAATTTCAGAAGGATATCATTTAACGGTTCAACTAGTAATTAGTAGGGAGCGACTCTACGAAATAAAAACAGAGTGGAGATGATAATTCTATAGTCACCTGACCGTGACTTTTCGCCCTTATTATATCACCTCGCTTGTATGGTTTATCGTCTCCTAGCGGTCGGGACACTATTTAAACTATCATTCTCATTCTTTACAATATCACAGTTTCATAATTATTTTCAACAATTTTATTATTAATTAATCATATCAATATCACATGGATCGTATTAAAGAAATATTGTGAAAACTTAACTAACTCAGATATCGAATAACTCACCTAGTCTAGCAGTAACTTGATTCAATTTAGTTTAGAAACATTTAAATCTAAAACAAACACAATAAATACTAATTTTAGAAAAATTCTCATATTTGTGTTAATCTTTTCTACTAATCTTTATTTGTATTTAATCTAAGCTTTCATTTATGTAAAAATTATTTTATCTTAAGTTCTAACTTAAAATTTGATTTTTGTAAAAATTGTTTTAAAAACCAACTAAAACTCATAATATGTAAAAATATATAAAATAATCTTATAGTTTAAATTATTTTATTTTTTTAACTTTCTAAACTTTAGCTTTATTTTATAAAAATTATCATTTATTTTAAAATATTTTATCAAAATCTTAACTTTTATATTAAAAGAAGGTTAAAGATCAAAACCATGCAAAAATATTTATTTTAGTAGAAACTTCGTATTTTTGTTATAATCATATTTTATTTTCATTTACTACATAAAAATTTTACCTTAAGAGAATACCAATTCCTAACAGTGCCACATCTTAAAAGAGAGCCTTGCATTAAACTCATGCAACAGTCACATATCCATATTCACGCATGGAACGAACTCATGCAAAGAGAAATGGGTCAGTCGGGGGTGAGGGGGATTTTGGCTCGGTTTTTCCATCAAACATGGGAACCTCCGTTCGTACGATCCGAACGTCAGATTTGACGTCTGTTTGTGGCTACGCAAAGATGGCCGTGGGGTGGTGCTAGCTAAACTTACGGCGGTAAGTTTCGAGGTCCATGGTGGCGGTGGCGGGTGGCCGAAAGTGGCTCGATGAAACTGATTTCCGAAACTTTTGAAACGGATAGTTTTTGAGTTGGTGGTTCTGAGGTGGTTCAGGATGGCCGTGGCAGTTAATGTGAGTTCTGTGATAGTGTTAGGTGGTTGAGGGGTGGCGCTGTGGTGGTGGTTTCGGATGGTGCAGAGGGAGGGGGAGAGTGAGACGAGAAGAGAGAGGGAAGGGGTGGTGGCGGTGATGCATGGAGTGGGAGGCGGCGTGGCGCAGGGTGAGGGGGTGGGTTGGTGGTTTCTCAGGTGGTTGGAGGTGGAATGGTGGTGGTGGCTTGGTGGTATTTTGGAGAGAGAGAGAGAGACACACACACACACACACACACACACATCGGTGGTGGGTGACGCAGGTAGCGTTGGTGGCGGGTGGGTGATGCCGGCATAGCTCCGGCGTGGCTGGCGGTGGTGGTTGGCAGCGGTGGGTGGCACGGGGTGGGCTGCTGTGGGTTCTCTCCGTCGTGGTCCTCTTTCTTCTCTGTTGCTTCTTCTTAAGCCTCCTTCAACTGAACTCCCTTTCTTCTTGATTTGTTTGTGAGATATGCATGTGACTTATGCATGAAGCGGCTGGAGATATAGTATTTATAGGTGATTTTATAGACAGATAGTATAAGACGTGTAAGGTTGCATGTGATGATCTTGACCAAGTGGCATAATTCAGGGTAATCTCTACCACGTAAATTTTTTGATGTAAAATTTTAGTCTTGGAAAATTTTCAAAAATTCAGTATAAATTTTTAATGTTATTTTATGAATTGTTGTACAGATAGAATCATCATGAAAATTTTCGAACTACGTGATATAGTTTTATTTTAAATTTGTAATTACCGATATTTTATAAGATGTAAATTTTTGAATTTTGATTTTAAAATTGATTACAAGGTTTTGCAGAAATTTTGTTTCGAGTCCTTTAAGAATTTAATTATTATTTGTTTTTCCTTCTATTTAATTACCGGGTGTTACAGTCTACTAAGGGATGAACTTCGCAATCCTAAAGCAAATGAAATCTCCTCTATGTATCTTACAATATTAGCCATAAAAACATGCGGTAAATGTTCCGAATTATCAAAGACTTTCCTATTTCTTCTGATCTTCATATTCCATAATATGACTTGAAATAAAATATTCTAATGAAAACCAGATTGAGTAATATTTGTATTGATGAGATTAAAGGTATACCATTCCCTCCAATTACCAATATAGTCACCATACAAAACCTGCAAATATGAGAAATTAGTTCAAACAGCTTTCCTAAAACGGCAATCAATAAAGAGATGATGAAGATCCTCAACCTGGCTGGGGCATCTAAGACAAAGGGAGTTCCCAGTCAAACTTCTCACTGTTCGTTGGATATTAGTCAAAAATTTCCCATGAAGGCAGTGCCAAAGAAAGCCTTGGAGCTTTTGTGGAATCTTAATCTTCCACAAAACTTTCCAATTTACATTACCATTTTTACTATTGGATGGAGAATCATAGGCAGATTTAACAGAGAAGGAATCCTTAATATTAGCAACCCAACATGGAAAATCTTTAATCTCAACCTCTGTATGAATCAACATATTTTTAATAATATTAATATCAACAATGCCCAAGAAATTACTCATATGTTCCACTTCCTATCCAGAGTAATGAAATTAGATACCTACCCTTCTAGATAAGGAACAATAACATTGCAGCTATCAAGGGAACAGTCTCCACACCACCAATCTCTCCACGCCACCTATCTCTCCACATATCTATATTATTATTGTTACCCACTTTCTACTTAGTGCCTTTCTTCCTGAACCTTCTAGTTTTAAGGATGCTTTTCCAGAATCCAAACATGGGATGCTTTTCTCTGGATAGGGCAACTAAAAATGGTATCATTACTAAAATAATTTTTAACGAAAGTTTGAATACAAAGAAAGGCGATATCATTCACAAAAACAAATGACTAAAACTGGGACCATTTTAGGTAACTTTGAGATGTTTCCATCTAGACCCAGGCACCTCTGGATTTATCAAAAGGAAAATATGTTCCATACTACCAACAAACATGTGAGGGGAAATAGGGTCACCTTGTCTGTTACTTCTATTTGGAGAGGAGGAGAGTTGGTTGCCATTCCAAAAAAAAGAAAGAGAAGCAAAAGAGATGCAACTCATGATTAAATCGATCCAATACTCGTCAAAATTGAAGAAGGCGCGCGTATCCTCAATGAAATCCCAAGAAATCCTATCATAACTTCTTTCAAAATCTATTTTAAGTTTCATGCCACAATTTCTACATGTTTTCAATCTTAAGGTATGAATGTTGTCTTGACAAATGCTGATATCTATGGTTTGATGATGTTAACATCTTGACCAAACACAATGGAAGTAGGTAACCCATGAAGGAACATAATCTCTCTAAAGAACAATTTATCAACATTGGAAGCATATGTCGACAACTACTATAATGGAATCGTGACCTCTCACCGTTCTAGGAAATCCAAAGACAAAGTCCATGCTAAAGATCTTTCCAAGGTGAATGTGGAACAATGAGAGGAGTGTACAGACCAGTGTTTCTTTTCTTACCCTTTGCTAACAAACAAGCGCAACACTGTGATACAATCCTAGCGACATTCCTTTTTAAAGATGGTTAGTAGAATCTATTCTCCATCAAAGCTATTGTCTTATCCTAATTGAAATGGCTTGCAAGGCCATCTGCGTGTAACTCCCAAACTTAAAAGTCCTAAAGTGAGTATGTGGAACGCACAACCCAGACCCACGAAATAAATATCGTCAACATACTCATGATGGTTTTCTTAAAATTGGAAGATTGGAGAGCAGTGCGCGACATGTAATTTTTCTATCTATCTTTTTTGGTAGACTGCTGTTCTCTATTGTACTTTCTTTTCTCTTCGATAAATTTGCTTTTAAAAAGAGCCTTCTATAGGCCTCCAATCTTTCTTCTATTGCTAGCTGCATCTAAAATGCATCCAAAATGAGAAGGACCAAAGTATTATCTTAGTTGCCTTCCACATTTACCACTTCAGGACCATATGTATGCTCGGGTTTCTACACTGGTCTCCATTTCATATCCAATGTACAAGTTTTCTTTGAGGCATTGGCACACTATATGCTTTCTTTCCCTCCTCGCAAGCTTGATACCTTTGGACCTTTTTCTCTCCTTGCGACCATTAGTTGCAGGAGGTTTGTTTTAAGTCATTCCATCCTATATTCTATTGGGAGTGATGGATGCTAGCAAAACGTGTGCAGGACCGTACTGGAGTTTTTTGAGCTTGGCTTTTCAGTCGAGTGGCCATTTCAAATGGACTAATAAGTGTCAAGAAGACTTCAAGGCTGAAGATGTGCCTCAGAGAGATTGGTTCCAAGGGAACTTGGCACTAGTCTCGCTGTTGGGGATCATGTTTTAGCTCTTCCTTGGCCTTGTATGAAATCCTTCTTCTAAGAATCACGAACACTTCTACGAACGTGGCGTGTTGTGTCAGACACCCGTGTGGGATACACTTTTTGGATACTCTTCGGACGCTCTTAAACTCGTATTCGCCACTTTTTGAACACATCTTAATAAACAAATTAAATCGATAACATTATATACTTTTTCGACACTTGACGGACGCTTTAACGACACTTCTTGAATTCTTCAAATACGTCATATGCGATGAATTTCTTCATAATAACAATGTTTTGTATTTTTAAAAATGTAAATTATGCACACTAAATATGTTTTAAGACATTTATAAGAGGAAATATATAACTTTTAAATTTTATTAAGGATATGTTGTATAGTTTCAATTACTACTGAATAAATTATTTATATATTTAACATATAATAAATATATAAAAATGTAAATTTTTAAAAGTGTCCCAAACGTGTCATGTCCTGCATTTTTTTAAAGTTGACGTGTTTGTGTCGTGCTGCTTGTCCGTGTCTATGCTACTTAGGCCTTCTTGCAAGGGTTGCTTTATATTTTTCTCTATCCCAGTTAAAGTACTTTGTTGACAAGATGAGTCACGATCTCTCTATTAATAATGCTTACAATCGACACTCTGTGAATCGACATGAATCTTTACTTACCAAAATAAAAAGAGACAGAATTGACATGAATCTTCTATACCGCCACACTAGATATTTTTCCTTTTAAACTTTTTTCATGAGCTTAAACACCCAGTTGTCATCATAAAGTAGTATCACGTCTTGCCACACCCGAAAAGGGAGGTGAAGTTTTAGGTTACCTTTGACATAGGTGCATGTGTTATACGTCTTACATAACAAAAAAGAGAACTTATGAGAAAATATTCCTGTAGTTAACTAATGTTTTATTCTTTTTAGAATAGTAAAGTGATTAAAGAATTTTCTTTATATTTATTTAGTAGATTGCTCATCATAGATTGTTTCTTCTCACTGGCAGCTGCCTTTTATTTCAAAGATGATGTATCAGAACAATCTACCATGAGTTTAACCTCCAGTAGAGGATGTATCACAACAGTCTATCATGCTCTTTTCTCATAATTGAGCCATCAATGGTGGCATCATAGGTGTTGATTGCAAGTTTTTAATTGAATTGATTATTGTTGTGTATTTTATGAATTTTTTTTTTTAACCCATCAATTCTGTTTACAATGATGGATACAAATTTATCCAATAGAGGATGCATCATAACACTGTTCCCTGCTCTCATTTCATAGTTGAGCCATCAGTGGTGGCATCATGTGTTGTTTGCTACTTTTTAATTACATTGATTATTGTTGTGTGTTTTATGAATTTTTTTTAACTAATCAATTGGGTTTACAATCATTGATACAAATCCATCCAATCAGATCACTGTCAACCATGCTTTCTTTTTAAGAATTGAGCAATTAGTGGTGGCATCATAGGTATTGATTATTGTTGTGTATTTTATGTACTTTTTCTTTTAACCCATCAATTATGTTTTCAATCATGCATACAAATTCATCCAAATTTGTGATTCCTTAGTTTCCATAAGAATTCCATCAATTGTTAACTATTATACGATTACTTCAGCTTTGATACAAAACTGAGATAGGATTTACAATATAGAACCACAAATTTAGCTATTAAAGTCAAGGCTTGATGGATAAAGGTTTTTGGGCTATTTAGATTTTACAAAACTATTGGAATATATGTGGGATAGATTAAACATTTGTTCCTTTGATGAAAAAAAAGTGGGATAACTTCGTGAGATTTTAAAAACTCTGACAATTTCGTCACTATGTCTGCACCATAGCATGTGCCAAAAAAAGAAAAAAAAAGAAAAAAAGAAAGATTGGAATTTAGAAAAATGGGATAAGGTTTAGTTAGCTACAGCTAAACATGGCTATGGAAGGGCTAAACTGGATTGTGGATTGTTAGCCTAAGAACATTTTAAATAGATTTTGATGATTTTATTAATTCACATTTTCTAATTAATTGATTTAAAAACATTTTGTTCTTGAACAAAATGTTTTGTGTTGACACCAATTGGCTTTTGGGTTAACACCTACAGGCAAAGCACACTTGATGAACTCAAGTGTGTCGACACCATTGAAAGTTAGGGTCTACACCTTAACATCTTTGCTTGAGACGTTTTAGGAACTCAAGTGTGTCGACACCAATGTTCCATTATGTCGATGCCTCCAGTATTGGACCGGGATCTAAGTTGAGTCGACATCAGTTACAACCTGTGTCGACACTAAGTTAAGGTCGGAAGAGCACGGTGAGTTGACACCAATGCACGCATGAGTTGACACTTCAGTACCTTGACAGGATTTAACTTGTGTCGACACAACACATATATAAGTTGACACCAAGTGATCCTATTGGTTCTGGGTTCTAGTGTCGATACCATAGACAACATGAGTCAACACCTAGACATCATTCGAAAAACTTGAAGTGGGTCGACACCAACGAAGTAATGAGTCGACACTAAAGACTTTAAGTCATCCCCTGGATACTGACCCAAATGTGTCGACATCACAGAGAAAATGAGTAGACACAAAGGCACCCTCTGGAAACAAGCAGTTTGGGTTGACACCAAAGAAGACAAGTGTCGAAATCGAAATTCCAGTAACTAAAGTCGGACTGACTGGGTCGACACCAAGGACGATCAGTGTCAACACCCTTTTTCCAGTAGCCAAGTCTGACTGGCTGGGTTGACACCAATGCAAAGAAGTGTCGACACTGTTTTTTCTAGTAACCAAAGTTGATTGGCTGAGTCGACACGAAAGACGATTAGTGTCGACACCGTTTTTCTAGTAACCAAAGTTGATTGGCCGAGTTGACACCAAAGATGATCAGTGTTGATACCGAATTTTTAGTAGCTAAAGTCTCTCATCTTAGCCGATACCAATAAAGACATGAGTTGACACCATGAGCAAACCATGAAACCTTGAGGCGACACCAACTCTGTTATGAGTTGACACCAGGGTCCCAGCTAGAAAACTGAAGTAATGAAAGGGTCAACACCAAATGTACCATGAGTCGACACCATATTGTGGGTGAGGAAAATGCAAAAATAAGGTCGACACTAACGATGCATTGAGTCGACGCGTTTGCCTAAAAACCAAGGCTACAACCAGTTTGTGTCGACACCTGCGACGGATTTCAAAAGTGCCCTGGATCAAACGATAACATTTTCAGAAACATTAATTGTCTCCACTAACCACCAACGGTAATTTACTTCAGTGGGCTATATAAGGAGTAAATTTCAGAGTTTCAAACTTCTGGACACTGTTCTATTGAGTGCATTAAAAGCTATTAATCTTCTTAGAACATTTACTGCTACATTTACTCCTCCAGCTAAATACTCTCACTTCCCGGATCATTTATTATCAAGTCATTGTAAGGAGTGATTGTTTGTGAATTTTTAATTTATTGTAAAGGTGAGTCATCCTTGTAATCTTTTAAGAAAGTGAGCTAACTTCCTAAAGAAGAGCTGAAGAGAGTTTAGAAAAATAGAGTGTTTATAGAAACCTCTTCAGGCTGCAAAGGCTTTTGAATGCGCTTGTAAAGCATTCGGTATTAGTGCAAATTCTCAAGGGGAGTCTTGAGGAGTGGATGTAGGCTTGGAAAAAGCCAAACCACTATAAATCATTGTGTCTGGTTCCACTTTCTCTCTTTTACCTCTTTAATTTCACTGTTGATTATTTCTCTGCCATATTTGTTTTGTGAAATTAAAAGGTTTTCGAAAAGGTTTTTAAAATTGTTATTATTGTTTTAAAACCTAATTCACCCCCCTCTTGTGTAGCTTAAGACTAATAATTGGTATCAGAGCTTGGTCTTTTGTTTAGTGACTTAATAGTCAAAGAGGATTCATGGTAACCAGCATTGGACTAGCTCAACTTGAAGGCCAGTCCACTAATAGACCTCCCTTGTTCAATTGAACAAATTACAATTATTGAAAAACCAAGATAAGGATTTACATCCAAGTTGTTGACTATGACCTATGGAGGGCCATCATAAATGGCCCTAGAACACCTACCTCAGTGGTAGATGGGGTAACCATCCCTTAGCCTGAAAATGAGTGGATTGAGGCTGACATTAGAGAGATACAAAAAAATGTCAAGGCCATGAACTTGTTATATTGTTCTCTTGACCTTAATGAATTTAATAGCATCCCTACCTGTGACACATATAAGGAGATATGGAATAGACTTGAAGTTACCTATGAGGGAACCAACCAAGTCAAAGAATCTAAAATTGGCATTCTTGTTCATAATTATGAATTGCTCAAAATGAAGAATGATGAATCGATTTCTGAAATGTTTACTAGATTCACTGACATTGTAAATAGACTAAAATCTCTTGGTAAGGTATATACTAATGTAGGAATGGTGAGGAAGATCCTAAGATACATACTTAAGAGTTGGGAAGCTAAGGTGATAGTCATTCAAGAGGCTAAAGATCTCACCACCCTTAGCTTGAAGGAGCTACTTGGGTCACTCATGACCCATGAGATTAATCTCAAGATGGATGATGAAGAAGACAACAAAAAGAAAAAAAAGAATTGCCTTCAAGTCTTCCATCCTCGAGAAAGAATCTGATAGAGTCCTCCACTGATAAAAATGAACATCTTGCTCTCATCATAAGAAAGCTCAAGAAGTTTCATAGAAATAAGAAACAAGGAGGAAGAAAATTCTTCAAGAAAGATGGGTATAAAAGTGAATCCAATAAATTAAAAGGTGAAACTAGCAAATTCAAAGGTGATCATAAAAAGAACGGAATCATTTACTTTGAGTGCAAAAAGCTTAGTCACATGAAGGCCGAATGCTCCCAACTCAAAAAGCACTACAAAAAGGGGTTCAAGAAGGCAATTTTGGCTGCTTAGGGTGAAAGCGATGATAACAGCTCTGAGGATGAAAAAGAATAGAATGAAGTTGCAAATCTATGCCTCATGGTCAAGGAAGACAATGAGGTAATCGATCATTCTTTTTCTTTATAAGAACTACAACTTGCATTTGAAGATATGCATGAAGAACTAAGAAAAATTGGTGCTAAAAATGTTGTGCTTAAGAAAATGGTTCTTTCCATATCAACTGAAAAGTAATTTTTAAAAGAAGAAAAACATTCTTCGGGCAATCAAATCACCTCAATAAATAATGAAAACAAAGTTTTAAATAATAAGGTAGAAGATCTCACTGTCATTGTGCATAAGTTTTACTCAAAGAAAAGCTAACTTAGACAAATTGCTAGGTATGCAAAAATGTGTTTTAGATAGAGCTGGCATAGGCTACCAACCAAAGAGAATAAAAACTTTTGAGTAATATTTTTGTTAAACTATCAACAAATCATTCTCATGCTATTTGCTTTTATTGTTATGAGTATGGACACATTGTCACACATTGTCCACATAGAAAAGTTTATGTTGCATCTGTTAAAAGGGTTTGGGTTCCAAAGGGAACACACCCACATGGAACGAACTCCAACGAACCAAAAAAAATTTGGGTGCCAAAAGTCAAAACTTGATCTTCTTTGTAGGTGTGTCTCAAGTCCTCATTCAAGAAAGGGATGTGGTACCTTGATAATGTATGTTCAAGTCACATGACAGGTGACAAATCAATATTTGCCTCTCTCCTGCCTAAAGATGGTGGATTTGTGACATTTGGAGACAATCGTAAGGGTAAAATCATAGGAGTTGGTAGTATTGGTAAAACTCCTACTCCTTCTATTGAAAATATTTTGCTTGTTGATGGTTTGAAACATAACCTGTTGAGCATCAATCAGCTTTGTGACAAGAGCCACAAAGTTTTCTTTGATTATGCTAAGTGCTTCATTAAAACCTCAACCGATAACAAAGTTATTTTTGAAGGTCATATACATGAAAATGTTTACACTTTCAATTTTAATGACCTATCTAAAAATGATACAAAATGTCTAGCTGCCTTGACTGATAACAATTGGTTATGAGATAGAAGGCTTGGACATACTCACATGAATTTACTTTCACAACTTTTGAAAAAGGAGTTAGTGATTGGTTTGCCTCAACTCAAATTTGAAAATGATAAAATATGTGATGCATGCCAATAAGGCAAACAAGTGAGAAGTTCTTTTAAAAAAAAAATGGTAATTTCAACTTTTAAGCCATTACAACTGTTGCACATGGACTTGCTTGGTCCAACAAGGACCCTTAACCTTAGAGGCAAGAGATATGCATTTGTTGTGGTTGATGATTTCTCTAAATACACTTAGATGTTATTCCTAGCTCATAAGGATAAAATCTTTGCTACTTTTTCAAAAAATTTTCAGAGAATTCAAAATGGAAAAGGTTTTCAAATCACAAGTATTAAAAGTGGTTGTGGTAAGGAATTTGAAAAAATTTTTTTTGAAAAGTTTTGTAATGAAAGTGATATAGACCATAAATTCTCCGCTCCTAGAACTTTTCAACAAAATGGTGTTGTCGAGAGGAAGAATAGGACTCTAGAAGAAATGACTACAATCATGCTTTGTGAAAATAACCTACTAAGGTACTTCTGGGCCGAGGCTGTCAAGAAAGCTTGTTACATTGTGAACAGAGCCATGATTCGAGCTTTTCTTAAGAAAACTCCATATGAGCTGTAGAATAGAACGAAATCCAACATCAGTTATTTTTGTGGTTTTGGTTGCAAATGTTTTGTTTTTAACAACAAAAAAGAACTTTTGAGCAAATTCGATGCAAAATCTGATGAGGATATTTTCTTAGGTTATTCTATGTCTAGTAAAGCCCATTTTGAGTTTTCAACAAAAGGACCCTAGTTGTTGAAGAATTTATACATGTTGTATTTGATGAGGGTAATCTCGGTTCTTCTAAATAATTTTCTGAAGATAACATTGTTGACATAGAAAAGGGTCTTGAGGATATAGTCATCAAGGACCAAGAAGAGCCAAATCAAGAGGAAGTCACAAATTGTCAATCAAGATATATTTTACAATAATTATGGCCTAATTGTACAGATTATTCTTTCCTTTTTGGTAGGTTAGATTGATACTAATGGCTGATTTCTAGCCTTGCTTTTAGGATGTATTTAGGCAACATTTTTGTATATATATATATACGGTGGAACCTCAAAGAGAGGATATTCAAGAGAAAAGAAAAATATTGTCATGGTATCAGAGCCTACCTTTACCACCATTGAATCATTGAAACCCTAGCCAGGCTCACCGACCAGGCTCGCCGTTCCCAGTCGCACACCCAGGAAGCCTCACTGACCCTCAACGCACTCTCAAGGAGGCTCGCCACCCTTCATCGCTACTCCAGGAAGCTACGGCGACTTTCGTCGCGTATCTAGGAAGCCTCGACTACTTTTGTCGCACGTCCAGGAACCCTCGACGACTTTCGCTGCTCTTCGACAACCTTCGTCGCTGCATTTCGTCACCCAGGAAGGCATCGACCTGCGTCGCACCTCCACCGACTCTGTTTCTGGTCCACTGGTTCCCGTCGGCAACCCCTCTGGTCGCGCCGACTCTTGTTCTCTTAGCTTTTGGTTCTCGCACCTCTCATGTTTCTGGTTCTCGCGCCTCCGCGTTTCTGGTTCGTGGATCTGTTGGTCAACATATATTGGAGATTTTGTTATTGGCGAATATTGTGTTATTTTTGGTTTCTAGAAATTGCAGAATTTGTTATTTGTAATTATTATGTCTATCAGCGACTATTTTGGGGTTCGATTTACTGGAAAAAATTATTCCGCTTGGGAATTTTAATTTCAATTGTTTGTTATGGGAAAAGAATTATGGGGTCATATCGATGGGAGTGATCCTGCTCCTACGGAATGTAAAGAGCTGGCTTTGTAGATGGTTAAGGATGCCCGTGTGATGTCATGGATTTTGGGGTTTATCGATTCTCAGTTTTTTCTATATTTGAGGCCATACAAGACTACTCAAAGTATGTGGGAATTTTTGAAAATAGTTTACAACCAAGATCACACAGCAAGACGGTTTCAGTTGGAAAATGAGATTGCCAATTACAGTCAAGGGAATCTCTCAATCCAAAAGTGTTTTTCTAGATTCTAGAATTTGTAGAGTGAATTTACTGATATTATTTATGCCAAGGTCGCAGCTGGATCTCTCGCTGCCATTCAGGAAGTCCATGAACAAAGCAAGCGAGATCAATTTCTTATGAAGTTACGAATGGAATTTGAGGCCACTCGTTCCAATTTGATGAATCGTGATCCTTCTCCCTATTTGGATGTGTACTTTGGGGAATTACTTCGTGAAGAACAACGCCTTGCAACACAAGGTATTTTTTAGCAAAATCATATGACCTCTAACGATGTTGCCTATGCAGCTCACGGGAAAAGCATGGGAAGAAATATGCGGAAGGTCCAATGCTTCAGCTGTAAGAAATATGGCCATATTGCTGCTCAATGTGCCAAGAAGTCTTGCAATTATTGCAAAAAGTCTAGACACATTATCAAAGACTGTCCCACTCGTCCCCTTTGTCCCCAGAATCATCAAACTAGTGCCTATCAAGCTGCAGTAGGTACGACGACTTCCTCTACGAATGGTAATCCTGCTATTCTTACTCCTGAGACCGTTCAGCAAATGATTATGTCAGCATTTTCAGCCTTAGGACTTCAAGGTAACAATATACTATCATCTTTACCTTGCCTTGTTGATTCGGGTGCATCTAATCATATGACTAGTTCTCCCAACATGCTTACCAACGTTCGGAATTATCATGGATCTTCGTACAT
>JAOTRH010046267.1:0-53014 GCA_034768845.1 Heliamphora exappendiculata | reverse complement strand
ACTCAAACATGCATCAAAATGAATAAATCATACACCGCATAAATATATATGCAAAAACACGTCAAACATATATAAGTTTCAAAAAGAGATAGGTCTGGGTCTCACAGTCGAGGTGTTACATATGGTATCAGAGTCGACTCTCCTCACCTCCGAGTGTGGGCCCCTACCATCTCGTGTGACACGTGGGCGGGCTACTGAGTGGGCAGGTCGATAAGGACTAGTAGGCTACCAGAGCTGGCAGGCTACTGCACGGGGACGTGCAGCCCTAAAGGAGGGTGGAATGTGATATCTTGGTATCCTACATCAGAAAGGGAGAGGGAGTTCTTTGGCAATAAAGGAAAAATCTTGGACCCTTAAATTCAATGAGACCTTTTCCCAGGTGTTGAAGACCCTAGCAGAACTACTCAGTTAAGCGTGCTTGGGCGGGAGCAATGTAAGAATGGGTGACCCTTGGAAAGAACAAAATTGTGAGGGCTTTTTGCCCAAAGAGGATAATATCATTTCCATATGAAGGGTCTAGGTGTTACAAAAAATTCTAATTTTATGCAGACACTCGACCTTCCGACTGGACAAAAATCGTTTTGGAGGGATTCTGTCTGAACGCCTCAAGCATTCATCCGGATAGAGAAGTTTCTGGAGCAGAACCGTTCAGACGCCCTAGCGTGTGTCCAGACGAAAATGTTACTATAGCAAGACCGTCCAGATGGTGGTTAACCCATCTAGACAAAAATGGAGCAGTGTGTTTGGTCAAGTTTTGAGCCAGGATGTTTGTAGATTTTGACATAGATCAGGGTTTCGACATGATGGAATGGTGCTTCGTTTCGGAGGCGCTGCCTCTTGACCCCATCAGGGACGTTGCCCGTGGGCCCTGCCAGGGCGCTACCCCTAGACCCTGCAACCTGATCAAGCAGGTCGAACCCCGTGTCGTATGGGCAAACATGGATGCCTTGGGATCATGAGGCGGCTCAAGGAATATGGATTGATGAGAGAAGCCGGGATTATCAGTTTAATTATTATCACAATCATGTTTATTACTATTTATGTTTTTTGGTGTGGATGCATGATTCTAGACAATATGGACAACCATTATTATTGCACGCTTAACAAAAGGGTTTAATTTAAATGAATTTATTGTTTAAAACTTAATTAATACGAGTAACTCAACAATAAAATTAAATTCTCAAGTTTTATTTAAAAAAATTCATAAAAAGGGAGAATTGGAGATTTTGTTAGTTACACATATAACTCATAAGATTAATTTTTACTGGAATCTTTGTAATGCATGGTATATTTCAAAATTATGAATTTGTTAAAATTGAACAATTTTTTTAACCCTCAAAAATATTTTAAAAACTAAATAAATGAGAAAATTTATTAACAGATAAATTTTGCGGTCTCCATCTCTAGTTCGTAGGTGATGTAATTAATTTTGTGTGTTGGCATTCGGGCCTTTCTCTCCATCGGGTAGAATTAATTACGGAATCACTAATACAAACCTCATTTGGATAATTTTGGATAATCATCAGTGCAAATCACTTCTCTATCTGAATGGTTCATTGCGAAGCGATTGATTTGGGATTAAGTGGTGGTTAACACTTAGGTACAAATAATAGTATCCTCTCTATCTGAATCACTACTATTATTTATATGACTAAAATTATGTCAGCATATTGACTGTATTTGGCATGGTCTGTTGCCTAGATAATAAAATTAATAGGAATTGACACGTCTAGACAAATAATGAATGGTAAACGTCCTTCCCATTGAGACATGCTATTCACGGGGTATTAGGCTGCTAGCAATTTTTTTTAATGGTAAGGATAACCAATTTAAAATAAATTTTTAAAATTTTTGCTCATCTTAATTAATAGTTTTTAATTATGTGATTATCATAATAAAATAGCTTTCAATCTTCTCATGACAATACTCAAAGAAAACAAATTAATGGGTCCTAATTATGTTGACTGGAAAAGGAAGTTAGTTATTATTTTAACTGCCGAGGACTATAAGTTTATGTTAACTGAGATTTGTCCACCAGTACCTGATGAGGGGGCAACCGAATAGGAAACCCGGGTTTATCAAAAATGGAAAAAAGGTAATAAATGGTGTGGTGTTACATTTTGGCTTTCATGTCAAATATATTGTAATATTAGCATTAGTCTATGCCTAGTGTTTATGACATGATTATGAACCTCAAAGAGATGTTTGGAAATTAGAATCGTACAGTTAGGCAGGTGGTTATGAAGTCTCTAATGAACACAAACATGGTTGAAAGCACCCCAATGAGGGTTCATGTTCTGAAAGTGATTAGTCTTCTAAATGAACTGGAGATCTTAGGAGCAGAGATTGATGAAGAAACCCAGGTCAATATCATACTCCTGTCGCTGCTTGATAGATTTAAGCAATCTTGCTTAATTATACTATGAACAAACTCAGTTTTTTTCTAGCAGAACTACTTAAAGAACTTCAAGCAGCTGAGGGTGTTTTTAGGAGGCTAGGTAATATGCTTGTTACTGAAAAAGGTTCTTCCTCTAAGCCAAAAGACAAGAAGAAGAAAAAAGTTCAGAAATAGGGAGGCACGGGTCTAAAAGCAATTATTGGGCCTAAAGCTTGTGTGATAAAGTCAAAAGGCAAGTGTTATCATTATAACCAGATAGGGCATTAGAAAAAGCAGTGCTCAATTTTTCTCAGCAAACAGAATAAGCAAGGTAATTTCTATTCACTGGTTATTAAAACATGTTTAGTGGTGTTATCTATTAGTTCCTGATGTGTAGATACAGGAACCACTGATCATGTC
Source organism: Heliamphora exappendiculata (assembly GCA_034768845.1). Lineage (NCBI taxonomy): Eukaryota > Viridiplantae > Streptophyta > Magnoliopsida > Ericales > Sarraceniaceae > Heliamphora > Heliamphora exappendiculata. The sequence goes on along the minus strand of JAOTRH010046267.1, from coordinate 50,217 downwards.
AGCAATTCTTTGTAGGAATTCAAAGAAACCAGGTAGTTTAATGATTGAGAGATTTACCTACACATAAGGAAATAATACTAAGGTGTAGCAGTTGCAGTGGAAAATGTCACTCTTACTTTTAGTAGAGATAGGATTTTAACTTTAAAAGATTGTCCTTATGTACTTTCTATTAGAAAGAATTTAATTTTGATTTCTAATTTGGTTAAAAATAAATATTATGTTTCTTTTAATGACTCTGTAGTTATTAAGAAAAACAAACATTTTATTTGTTCTGGTACATTGGTGAATGATCTGTATGTTATATCTCCCATCTCTCTTATACTATAACTGAATGATTTGAATAACACGTCTAATTTACGAAATAAGAAAAATGAACTTTCTTTAATGAACCAAACGTTTCGTTGGTACGTATATGTGGGTCATATTAATCTGAAAAGGATAAATAAACTGTTTGAGGATGGACCTTTAGGTTCATTGAAAGTGGAGGCACTTCTAGTTTATGAATCCTGCTTGAAGGGTAAAATGACCAAAATGCCATTTTTGGCTAAAAGCTATAGAGCTAAAGAACTATTAGAACTAGTTCACTTTGACTTATGTGGACCTATGACTATCGGGGCTAGAGAAGGCTTTGAGTACTTCATCATTTTCATTGACGACTACTCAATGTATAGATACGTTTATTTGATGCACCGTAAGTCTGAATATTTTGAGAAATTCAAAGAATTCAAGGTGAAAACGGAGAATCGTCTAGATAAATATGTCAAGTCACTACGGTCCGACAGTAGTGATGAGTACCTCTTTGGAGAGTTTAGGGACTATTTGTCAACAGATGGGATAACATCTCAGTTGACTGTACTGGGTACTCTACAGCAGAATGGTGTAGTAGAAAGAAGGAATAGAACTCTTATGAAGATGGTATCAAGGTTGTATACTAAGAAATCATAAATTTTGTTGGTTTTAGTATTTTATTTTATTTTTTAATAAAATTATTTTTTATTTTATGAGAATCTTAACGAGCAATAAATGCGATATCTTTTTTTTTAATGTTATGCATGGATATCATTTATTCAGTACAGTATTTGATCTGGTATGTAGCATACGGCCTGCACACAGAAGATCAGATTGTAGGTTCTTGCAGAATATAAGTTTATGGTTCACAGTTTAGATGGAATTGGACAAGCAATCGGTATGACTGTAGCACAGAGTTTTAGTAGGCCTGCCTTGTTTATGGGAAACTGATAATAGTGTCGTCTATTGTTCTGACTCTCTGCGCTAGTACAATTTGTGTATTGAACACGACCGCATTGGGATAATTATTTTTTCACTGACTATATAAAATAATTCGCACCCCAAGGTTATTATGAGTGTTTATGCTCTTAATCCCAAAATAATTATTATTCGCATATATTTAGTATTTGTTGTTTTGTTCATTAAATTGTGTAATTTTTTACAGGTTAATATTCCCGGTGAGTTAAATAGCGGTATTAAATATATGACGAATATTAATTATTGAAGGAATCCATGTCCCGATTGTTCGGGATTGACGATACCCCCTTAAAAAAGCTTATAAGTCTTAACTAGACCAAACCTTGCAGGTGGATTTAATTATTTGGCTGTTAAATAAGTTAAGCGGAAGGACTTAAAGAATTTTAAGAAGTCGATCAAATTAAATTATCAGTAATTAGATTTAATTAGCGGGTACCGAGAATCTTAATGTGGGGAGATCAATTAAGCATTTAATAACAGAAGCTCGAATAATCGGTTATGAAAATATGGCTGGAAGTGCAATTACGATTCTTTACTTGTATGAATTGCAATTTATATTTTTATAAAATTGTCTCAAGGGCAGGCGGGTTTTCATAATTACATTAGAAGCTTAAATCATATTTACTCCATAGATCCCTGCTGTAGCCCTATATATATACTATTATGCTTATCTTAGTCCACGTTACATTTATTATTGAATTGGGATTTTCATATAAATCCTAAGTGGCTAGATTAATAGGTTCTGTGAGACCTTGACCTATTTCATTTTTGGAATAATTTAAGTGTTAACGGTGTTGGAGTTAACGCATGAGGTTGGTTTAAGTTTTCACAAAAACTATTTGTCTTTTCCCAACGATCCAGTCGACTGGGAGGTGGATGTAGTCGACTGAACTCGGATTCAGTCGACTGAACGATGTCGGCAAGGCTTATTTTGGTGTTTTCAGTAGCCTCATCCAGTCGATTGGATTGGGCATCCAGTCGACTGAACCCCTTGTTTGCCGTAGCCTATAAATATTAGGACCCTGGAGATATTTTGAAAATCATTTCTTTCAAGCTAAGTTTCGATTTTCTCTACCTTCTCTATAGATTTTGATAGGCCCGGGGCTCGATTTTCAGTGATCTGATAGCAGATCTTCAATGTTGGTGCTAGGAGCTTCACGTTCAAACGAACAAATTCTCATTTTGTCGGGATTCATTTTTTTGAGGCATCAAGCTTTTGGCTCACCGAGGTAGGATCCTAGACTATATGGTTGTTTAAGGGTGTTTCATGCAATTATATGTGTTTTCACCGGATAAAAATTTCTTTAAATATTATATTTATGTTTAAACCTTGCTTTTCTAGTAAAAAACATATTTTTTGCTTTTCTTGGTTTATTACATGATATATTACTTGTGGATGTTTGGTTTTCAAAGGCAGTTTCGAAAACGGTGTTTTGTGAAAATCTCAATACTTTGTGTTTTGGAGGTTTGGAGCTAACCCTTGGGGTTGGGTATCAGTTTTGAAATGTTTTGTTGGAAACGAGAAAAGATATTTTAAAAAATATTTTTGGTTGATCTCCATGTTGACGGATGGGTCTTTATACATGTTTAATGTGTAATTGTGAAAATATTTTCGTAGTAGAGTTATGGGTTGGTTTTGTAAAATGATTCTCTAGATGTGCCGGGATAACGGGTATGTGGAACGAGTTTCCCTCGGTGGAAGTCCAGAAACGTGCACAGAGTAGGTACGTTTACCCTTCGGGATAATTTCCATAAAGAAGGGGTGGGTGCTTTTGTCCCTCAGCTTTCGGTTTCGGACTCGTAAAGTCAGCAGTTACGTTGTGGTGGCTCCGTATAGAACTTATTATTACCTAACAGGTCTTAAATGATTCAGAAAATAGGTAGTGGGCAGGAGTTTATAGTTGTTACCTCTATCCCTTTGTGGTGGAGTCGATACATAAGATTCATTTCTCTTTCCTCGGTGTGTGATCCGAGTGGAAAAATAACATTTTGGTTACTATTTTTTTAAACTGTAAAACATTATCTGCATTATTGTTGTGCATGCTTTGTAGGATGGAAACGTGAGATTTTATGAAATAAAACCATTTTGAGGGTCGTGTTAGTCTGATGGAAAACTTTTTTGGCTTTTGTGGTTGAGTCTTTATGCTTATGATTGCATAACCTACTTTACAATTTTATAGTCTATATCTATTGAGTTTCGGCTCACGGTGTGAGATTTTGTTATAAAACTTTTTTCAGGTGAACGTGGTCCTATAGGTTGACCTTTGAGGTGCCTGGAGGTGGTTGTTGACAAGACCCTATTGTTTGGTCTTTGTTAGGTAGTTTATACCTTTCTGTATATGTTTTATGTTTGGATGTGACATGTCGTAAATCATATGTTATTCTTATGGATGTATGCATGTTTTATGCTTTTGAGAGAACCATGGGTTGGTTGTTATTTTTTGTAGTTTCTTACTACAATTTTTTTGTTACTCGGTTCAACGGTTTACGAACGAGGTTTTCAAATGATTTATATTTTATACAAAATCTTGTGCTTCGAGAAAGATTTTGGAACGGCCTAAGCTTCTTTTAAAACGAAAAAATTTTCTTATCCCAAAACCTATATTTGTTTTTAAAGGCTTTGCTTGAGGGGTCGAAATCGTAGTCTTTTGGAGTTATTCTTTTAAATCAAATAAATCCTCACTAGTACGCTTTTACAAAGGTTTTAGTCTTGTTTGGGCAGCTTTGGTGGTTGTTCATGGGCTTTTCGCGTGACCCAGAGTTTGAGGCATGTTAACTTAGTATTAGAGTTCTGGGTTCGAATACCTATGAGTTGTGAAAAGCGAGTGCATCACCTTGTGAGGAAAGATGTGTGTGCTTGGTTACCTATGTTTAGAATATGAGCATGTTAGTTGTTGAGCATGTTGATGCTGTGTATATGTGAGTATGGAGGTTAGATCTTAGGATTGATTAGTCTTGCCTTTGGGCATTTAGACTAACAAACTTGAGAGCCAAGTTAGAAACGCATTTTGCGAATGTGATTTCTAGCAAGAAATCTAAATAGGTTATCCAAAATGACGTATCATTCTTGTTGGTTCTCCTTCGTATCGGTGTTGTGTCTGCTTAATCGTTGTGGCTATGTGTTAGCATGATTATGTGGTACGTGTTAGAAATAACATGATAGATCAACCTTATGGGGTGTCGTATTCTATATTGCTTTTCTATATGACTTGCACACCCTTCGAGCCGATGAGATTGTGGTTTGGGTCTGAGATGTGCGACTCAGTTGCAGTTAGTTGTTGAGAGGTAAGATTATGGGTTGAGCGTTGATCGCTCGGTATGTTGTGGAACTCGTCAGTGAGTTGGATTTAGCCGAGTGAGGTTGGCCGCGGTTGGTAGACCATCGAGTGTTTGTATGAGCAGAGTTTTGTTCAGGTGTAGTCGAAGCATGGTTGATGGCTTTGTCTTGGATAGTTGACTCTGCTTGAGAGTATGCTACTGGAGGTTTGAGTTGTGTTATGGATGGCCTTGTGGGTAAGGGCGATGAGGTGTCAAAGACCCTAGGAATCAGTTGTTAAGACTAGATTGGTCGATAGATCTGTAGGTCATGATAATCCCTTTCGATTAGAGTTTGATGTATGTGGTTTGGCCGTGTGATGGATTAGGTACATCATGAGCCATGCTATGTCATGAGTCATGTACTCAAGATGGGGTATAGACGGGAACATAGTGGATGGGAGCGTGAAAATCCTTGACTGGGTGTATGTAGAGATATCAGAACGTGAGTGGTTTTGGAAATATCCCTGCTAATAGAATATTATTGGTAATCAAAATAGTATCTAATGACTTTAGACATGGTATACGCTGTTGAGGTTTGAGACTTGAGTTCTGAGTAAGCTTAAAGATATGGGGACGAGTATGAGTTGCAGATATGCTGGGAAGAGCTTGGGTCGCGACTGTGTTAGAATGTGTAAGGGTTTAGGTTACGATTCTAACATGAGACGATGTATCCTGGGTTTGATATGTCTGGAGGTTATTTGTGTTTAACCTTAGGTTCAAAGATGGGTATGCTATTTGCCTAAGGAAATGAAGTGTAGAGTAAAAAGATTAAGCAATATACCGTGTGGTTTGGCTAGCCTGGGGCGATAGGTGAGAAATCGTGGGTTACGATGCCTGTGATTGATATGTGCTTTGAGAGAAGAAGTACGAAAGGTGTCTGTATGGTTAAGGGAGTTCTTAGTAACTCTGGATGAGAGTGAGAGGTCTCAGGATTGGTTTTCCTTTGTTTGGTGCCGTGCATTTTTTTATGTGAGCTTCTTGGACAGTGGACTCGAGGCCGTGACATGGTTGTAATTTGCCTAAAAGGAGTTAGGTGAGAAAGCACAACCTTGTGGAGTGAGATTTTGGCACGATGGAAGTGTTAATGCGTGTCTTCGTGTATGATTAGTGACGAGCTCGTAGTCCTTAGCTATGTGTTGTACAAGATACGAGGATTGATGATATTCGTATGTGTGCGAATGACGTCGAAGAGTTGAGAGCTTGGTGTAGCGGATGGTCTGAGTATCGTGATCGGAGTTGATGGTAGCTGTTTCACTGTGGTTGATGTGACCTTAAGGTGAGATGTCTAGGGTTCTTTAAGGGCCAAGTGTTGATGATTACTAGGAGTACGTAGAGGTTAGGTCATGGTTTCTTGTTGACCCTTTTCTTTCCTTTAGATGGAGAGAGAGTTTCTTTAACGGTTGCCTGGTGCGAGTTGTTTCATCTTAGTTGGATGGACATACCGAGATCTTACTGGGTTCCAGATTTTGGTTGTATTATGAGATCGTGAAATCTCTATGGATCTTGTATCTGAATCCGTGTTGAGGTCCTTTAAATGTGCCTCGAAGATTTATATCGCCGTGATCGGGTGATTGTAAGATGGATTCTTCATGACTTTAACGTGTGGTGCGAGATGCTCTACATTTGAACGTATTTGTTTGTGACCTGTGATTCGATTGCTTCTGCGATTGGGGACCGTGAAGAATTATATGCTGGGGTTAGTATTATCTTGCCGTGGAAGATCGTAAAAGGGTACATATGAGTGTGGTAAACTAGTCAGTGTGGCTTGTTGGTATAATGGTTGAACCATTTAGGTTGTGTTCCCTGTGAGGTCGAGTTAGCAGACTAAGAATGCTTTTTCTTATTCTTGTGAACAAGGGAATTAGTGTTGAGATGTAGAGTTCTTTTGCAATGATCAGTTGAGGATCGTTGACCGTTGTGTGTGTATGGTTGTGCTTCTAGCTCATGGCAGAGCGGGAATTTTATAAGAACAGTGTGACGGTGATTTGCGTATGGTGGGTCTCTAGTAGACTTTTGTGACTTTGAGCAACTTAGAGTTCTTAGAGTTAAGGAGTGGTCGTCGACTGTGGTAAGTGTTGTACTTTGGCATAACTGTTGTTTATTCGGATGGTGGTTCTAAGAGTATGGTAAGGTAAGCGTAAAAAAGGATTCGATGTTTGAGGAATCTTGGTTAGTGTGGCCTGTTCAAACTGACACGATTGTTTGATTGGGAACGGAGGGGCCGTGATGAATTTTGTATATGAGAGAATTGCTAAGTGTAAGATGCAAGTCTTAGTTGGTGTCTTGGGTCCGAATATTTGCTATTATGGACTCAAGGGATTGATGTATGTGTTATGAATTAGAGTTGATGTTGGATGATGGTCATCATGTTTGCTTTGTCGGACGACGATGATCATGTTTGATGTGAGGTTGATCTGTAGTCTTGGTATCAATGATCTAATGGCAAGACATTGAGTTGTGTAGTGCTGTGTAGTGACATGTTGTTACACGGTAGATGCGGTTGGGTTTATATAGATTGTTAGATGCCTATGAGATGTTCCATCTGCGGAACATGTTTGGTCGAGTGACTCGTTGAGATCAAGTGACCTTGTAGCTGTGATGCTGGATTGGTTTTCGATTGTGTGGAACCTTGTTTAGGATAATGGTGTATCACTTAGTGTTTCTCTTGGGTGAGAATTGTGGTTCATGATAGAAGTTTGAGTAGAGGATGAAAGTTTGGAGGGAATGCATTCTTTGGTATTCCATGTGAGTTAAGTGAGCTTCTCTCTGGAGTCGAGTGTTTGTGTTATAGCTCGTGAATGGGAGTTGTATCAGCTTTGAGATGGCATTGTTAGCATCAGCAGGGTAATGATGTGGTATTAAAGTCAGTGATCATCAGAACTCGAGTGAAGTTTGTGTGTGGAACATCTGACTTCAAGTGATCGATGTCAGGGTTCGACGTCATGTGTTTGGACTCACGGAGATAGTCCTTGGTATGCATTGTGAGGTGTGATTGACCCAGTATGTGGCAGGGAGGTCGAGATGATAATCTCTATGTTTGGGCATAGAGAGTGTTTAAGATCAAGTACCATGGTGGATTGGTCTCATGTGATGCATTTGCCACTGGAGTGGTTATTTATAGTGTGAGTTGGATCTTGATCCGACGTTTCATAGATGTCTCTTGGATGACTGAGATGTTAGTGGGACTTGCACGTGTGGACAGTTTGTATGGAGATCGAATCTTCAAGTCGTGTTTACCTTGTATGACGACGGTTATATTCTTGGTATGACAACAGTTTTAGGCTTTCAATTACAAGGATATTTCTGTTGCTGTGCAGTATCTCTGGGCTTACATCAGAGATTGCCGATTATTGTAGGACGATGTTTGGCTGGAGATTCTGAGTTGAATTTTTTAGACAAAATTCCTTTAAGAGGGTGAGAGTTGTGAGACCCTAACCTATTTCATTTTTTTGAATAATTTAAGTGTTAACGGTGTTGGAGTTAATGTACAAGGTTGGTTTAAGTTTTCACAAAAATTGTTCGGCTTTTCCTAGTGGTCCAGTCGACTGGATGGGCGTCCGCAATTGACTGTGAGGTGGATCCAGTTGACCGAACTGGGATTCAGTCGACTAAACGATGTCGGCAAGGCTTATTTTGGTGTTTCCAGTAGCCTCATCCAATCAGCTGGATTGGGCATCCAATCGACTGAACCCCCTGTTTACCGTGGCCCATAGATATTAGGACCCTGGAGATATTTTAAAAATCATTTCTTCCAAGCTAAGTTTCAATTTTTTTTACCTTCTCTCTAGATTTTGATGGGCACGGGGCTCGATTTTCAGCGATTTGACAGTGGATCCTTGATGTTGGTGCCGGGAGCTTCGCGTTCATCCGGACAGATTCTCATTTTGTCAGGGTTCATTTTCTGAGGCGTCGAGCTTTTGGCTCACCAAGGTAAGATCTTAGATTATATGGTTATTTAAGGGTGTTTCATGCAATTATATGTGTTTTCACTGGGTAAAATTGCTTTAAATGTCATATTTATGTTTAAACCTTATTTTTCTAGTAAAAAGCATATTTTTTTCTTTTCTTGATTTATTACATGATATATAGCTTGTGGATGTATGATTTTCAAAGGTGGTTTTGAAAATGGTGATTTTGTGAAAATCTCAACACTTTGTGCTTTAGAGGTTTAGAGCTAACCCTTGGGGTTGAGTCTCAGTTTTGAAACGTTTTATTGGAAATGAGAAAAGACATTTTAAAAAATATTTTTGGTTAATCTCCATGTTGATGGATGGATCTTTATACATATTTAATGTATAATTGTGAAAATATTTTTGTAATCGAGCTAGGAGTTGGTTTGATCAAATGATTATCTAGATGTGCCAAGATAATGGGTATGTGGCACGAGTTGCCATCGGAGGACGTTCGAAAATGTGCACAGAGTAGGTACCTTTGTCCTTCGGGGTAATTCCCGTAAAGAAGGGGTGGGTGTTTTTGTCCCTCGTGTTTTGGTTTTGGACCAGTAGAGTCAACAGTTACATTGTGGTGGTTCCGTATAGACTTGTTATTACCTAACACGTCTTAAATGATTCAGGAATTAAGTAATGGTCAGAAGTCTATAGTTGTTACCTCTGTCCCTTTGTGGCGGAGTCGGTACATAGAATTCATTTTTCTTTTCTCGGTGTGTGATCCGAGTGGAAAAATACCATTTTGGTTACTGATTTTCTTTAACTATAAAATGTTATCTGCATTGTTGATATGCATGATTTTAAGGATGGAAACGTGGAGTTTTATGAAGTAAAACTATTTTGAGGCTCGTGTTAGTCCGATGAAAAACTTTTTTGACTCCCATGGTTGAGTCTTTATGCTTATGATTGCATAACTTGCTTTATAGCTTTATAGTATGTTTCTATTGGGCTTCAGCTCACGGTGTGGGATTTTATTGTAAAACTTTTTTCAGGTGAATGTGATCTTGTAGGTTGACCTTTGAGGTGCCTGGAGGTGGCTGTTGAGAGGACCCTGTTGTTTGGTCTTTGTTAAGTAGTTTATACTTTTCTGTATATGTTTCATGTTTGGATGTGACATGTCGTAAATCATATGTTATTCTTATGGATGTATGCATATTTTATGCTTTCGAGAGAACCATGGGTTGGTTGTTGGTTTTCGTAGTTTCTTACTATATTTTTTTTGTTGCTGGGTTCAACGGTTTATGAACGGGGTTTTCAAATGATTTATATTTTATACAAAATCTTGTGCTTCGAGGAAGATTTTGGAATGGCATAAGCTTCTTTTAAAATGAAAAAAAATTTCTTATCCCAAAACATGTATTTGTTTTTAAAGTCTTGGCTTGAGGGGCCGAAATCGTAGTCAATCGAGGTTAGTCTTTTAAATCATATAAACCCTCAGTAGTACGTTTTTATAAAAATTTTAGCCTTGTTTGGGCAGTTTTGGTGGTTATTCATGGGATTTTCGTGTGATTCGGAGTTTGGGGCATGACAAGTTCAAAATCACGATAGATCGTAACCCACTATACGTACATGACTCGCATCTGGGAATACAATAGAAAGCTTGATCGGCGCTTTTGTTCGAAGGATTCACATTCGTGGTTGTTGCAGTAACCGAAATCATTGTACCAGATTTTGAAGGGTATAATCTCGAACATGATTTCGAGAGTACGAGTTTTATTTTGATCGTTCGACATCAAATTTTTTTAAATTGGAGCCTGTTTCGATGATTGCCCATCTAGTAATTTTTTATCAAAACAATTGTATTCAAATCAATGATCTTAGCAGTTTACCTCCAATAATTGCTATTAGAGCCATTTTAATTAATGAATATGGTTTAATCGAGGGATCGAGTAACTTTAAAACGGTGGTAATTTTGTTTTGCAGGCGTTTTTGTCCCAGTTTTATGATTATCGTTTTATTCATGTTTGATTGAATGGTTTGATTGATGATTTAATTATTATTTTTAATCACGAGGGTTGATCGTGATAATTTAGGTTTTTTAGATCGATTGTGAGCCTTTGAGACATAGCTTTTGATGTCAAAGCTTTATTTGTTCTTTAGATATTATTTGATATATGTAAGAACATGTTTATATACATGAAGAACACGAATAACAAGCACCGGCGGCACTGGCGGTGATTTCAGGTGTTTCAGGCCATGAATTGCGGTGGTTTTTCCATGGAGTTTGTAACAGGTTTTTCAGCAATTTTTTTGCAGTTTTTAGTCTTAAAAAATAGTATCAAAATAGTTTTCAAAAACACGAAAAAATTGGCACAAAACAATCCCACCAGCGGCGCCTTCGACGGCGGTGGTGGTTCAGGCCATTTTTGGTGAGTTTTTTTAGGTGTTTTCAAAACTATTTTAAAGCAAATTTTTTGGCAAAAAATAGCAGTAAAATGTGGCTGAAAAATAATCTAAAAAGTTGTGAAAATAGCTACAAAAAGTGGCGCGAAAAACAACGGTAGTAGTGACAAGCAGCAGCGGAAATGGGGCTATTTTCAGGGGCTATTTTGGTGATTTCTCAGAGAGTTTTCAAGGCATTATATGGCTATATATCAGTTCTAAAAACAACAGAAAATCAAAGACGGAACAATCATAGAAAGAGTAGCAAAAGGCAGTGGCGGTGTGACTTTGGGATTTGAGAGTTAAAAATAAGAGAATTCAAAGATGTTTTTAAAAATAGTTTAACACCTTAAAAACTAACTTTTGAAAACCCTTTTGTTGAAAATAGAGTCGCCACTTAGTTTTTGAGAAAAACTAAGAAAAATAAAATTGGCTACTCATCCTTAAAACGTTAACCAGAGAAAGAGGGTTCGGAGGCTAGGGTACGAATCAGGAAAGGTGTTAGGCACCCCGTTTGTTCAACCGTAAAGTTGGCCTCTACTAATCATCATTGGTTCTTTTATTATGATTTCTCAAATGCACGCAAATAAAAAAAATAGGTGTGAAGAGAGAACATTCAAAAATCAAGTATAAAAAATACATAAAATATGTACATAACACTCCAAATCAAAGCAAATAAAATGGTAAAATCCTAAGTCCTATGGCATGCAATTTCTAACTAATGGATGCATGGTACACATACCCACGTGCAATATTGTTTAAATAACCTAAACTAGCATGATTTGATTAAAAGAATAAAAATATGCTAAAGTTGCTAAAATTACCTAAACATGGATTGCAAATAAAAATAAGCTAATCTATTTAGATATGATTTTAAAAGAAATGACCAACACATGTATAATACAAAAACAAACTAGGTAAGCAATAAAATTAGGTAAAAAATTAAACTAGGTAAAGGAGAGAAATGCATAAGAAAATTCTACAAAAGAAAGGTTTTATACTTAAAGAGAGATTTGAAAGAAAAGAAAATAAAGAAAGAGTTTGTAAAAAGGAAAGATGCCAAAAAAAAAGTTAGAAAATACTATATATAAAAAAAACTAACTATTTACGTTTTATGCATTTTAAAAGAGACAAAAAAATAAAATCAAAAGAAATCAAAAGAAGATAGCACTTAAAAGATGAAAGCTAGTTTATGAGGCTTTTTCTGATTTTTAGGTGTTAATAAAAAACATATATATATTATAAAAGAAAATTTAAGCTTATAAAGGAAGGTTTTGAAAAAAACATTTAATTATTCACATTTTATAATTTTAAAAGAGAATAAAAGAGAAGAAAAAGAAAATAGGAGAAAAGAAAAGAATAATTGAGTGTTTTTAAAAGAGAAAATTATGAACCACTTAAAAATAAAAATTAACTTAAAAACTTTTTTGTGATTTTTGATTTTAACAAAATAAAATAAAAGTGCCATAAAAAGAAAATAAAACTATAGAAAAAGAAAATAAAAAATAGATTTTTATAAGAAAAATGAACACTGATATTACAGGAAAAGAAATACTAAATGGAACTTTATTAAAGCTAACAAGAAAATAAAAGGCTTGAAAAAAAAATTATACTAATATTGAAAGAAAAGAAAAAAAATAGAAAGTATAGCTAGAAAATAAATATTAAGTTAAAAAGAAAATAAAATGAAGTATTAGCATTTAAAGAAAAGAAAGTGAAATATTTAAAGAAAAAGAGATAGGGCATTATGAGAAAAAATAAAATTGATGATAAAAGAAAATAAAATGCTACATCGAAAGAAAAAAAAAATGTTAGAAGAGAAAAAAAAAGAATGAATTGTATTGAAAAGAAAAGAAAAAAAAATAAATGAAATGAAAGCTAGGACATTAAACTAATGTTTAAAAGAAAAATGGACATTAAATTAAAAGAAAAAAAATAAGAAAGAAAAGAAAAATAAATACTTGAATATTAGAACAAAACTAAGAAAATAAAAGAATACCTAAACTAATATTATAAGTAAATAAAGAAAAAATAAATGGTAAATTAAGAAAGAAATTACATGAAGCTAAAAGAAAAAAAAATAAAACTTTTTAAAGCTACATTACAAGAAAAAATAAATGTTAAGAAAGAAAATTATATTGCTATTAAATGAAAACTAAGAATTAAAACAGAGTATTAAATTAATGATACAAGAAATGAAATAAAATGAAATGCTAGTAAAAGAAAATTAGAGTAATTAAAAGAAAAAAGTAAGTAAATATGCTAAAACATCAAATTAGCATAAAAAGAAAAAGAACGAAAAAAAATGAAGCGTTTGAATTAAATGGGTGTAATATTGACTATTACAACCATTTGTTGTGTAAATGTTTAGATCATAACAATTAGCAACATTGATAAGCTGTAATTGCTAAGAAAAATATTAGCACTATTTAGTAATTTAATAATTTGTAATAAGCTTAAAAATGAAGGTAAGTAAATGAAACAAGTAAGGTAAATAAGTTAAAACTAGAATTTAAAACAATGTAAGAATATAACAATTACATAAATAATGCGGGAACATAATTAAAATGAGTTGACCAAATTAAACCCGACAACTCCAAAGGGGTAGAAAATGGAGTTAGAAGGGCCAGGGATCTAAGCAGAATACCTGAATGGCTTAGGAATTCTCAAATTGGGGAATGTGGGTGAGCAATTTGATCTTCAGGCGATGATCAAAGCTAAGGTTTGGGACTGCCGGAGGCTCGAATCTTAGTATTTCGGCAGGGTTTCGGCGTCGGGAATCAGAATCGCTTGGTATATCGGTAGAGTCTCTCTCACTCAAAATTTGTACTGAAATTGTACGCCGGGGTACGGTATTTATAGAATTCTTCAACCAATGACAATTTGACACGTTTTGGGACACGTCATGCCATTTGAAGTTGGCAGCTGCTACAATGCAAGTTGGCGGCTACTAGGTTGAAAAAGGTTCCACAAGGTTCTATTGGCGGCCGCAACAATGTGAGTTAGTGGTCGCCATGTTAGAGTTGGCGGCCACCACTTTTGGCTAGGGTTTCCAAGAGATTCTATTGATGGTCGCCACAATAAACATGGCGGTCGCCACTTCTGACAATGACTTGGGCAACAAGTTATCGATGGTTTGGTACCATTTTATTAGTTTTAGAGATTTTGAAGATTTTTGATGAATGAGTTCAAATACCGAGCTTGGATCAACTCTCGTGGATCGTACTGAGGCACTATTTCACATGTTTTCATAATCGAATTCGTCTAAGATTAGGCAGGGTTAAATTTGGGTGTCTACAGGCGGTAACAGCTATTAGGTGGCGGTGGTGGGGGCTGCTCGACCCTCATTGAAAGTAGTTTTCGAGCCTATTTTCATTCTGATTTATTGATAGAAAAATAGCATATTTTGTGAGTTATTTTTCAAAAAAAATCAGGACGAAAACAAACGTCGGATGAGGCGGCAAAAACCACACAAAGGTAGCAGCTTAGGCGATGCCAACAATGGTTGGCGGTGGCTAGTGATTGGGTTGTTATGGCCGGCTATTTTGGTAGTTTTGGGACTCGGTGGTGTTGTATAATTAAACACTACGATACGAAGATTCCTGACAGGTTTCGAATGCTAGGAAGCTGATTCTGATGATATTGAATGATTTCAAGTTTATCGTTTAATAAGAGCATGAAACTCAATAGAATTTTGATTCGATCATAAAACTGGAACATATATGTCTTGTAATTAAATTATTTAACTGCATAGATGATATATATTGTTGTTTTATATTTTTTGTTTATTTTAATTAATTTGAAAAAATTTAGTTTTAATTAGTTTTGTAATCGAAAAATAAAAAAATTCTTTAATTAAAATTAATTTTTTAAAGAAAATTTTAGATATTTTATTTTATTACAAAATAACATGTTTAAGATAAATTTTTTTAAAATCAAATATTTTAAAAAAATATGAAAATTAATTTTGAATTTTGAATTAATTAAAAGAAATAGTTTAATTTTAATAAATTATTATTTTGCAAAAATATGTGTAACTTGAAAAATAAAATAAAATTCTTGATTTTATTTCAAATTAATTTTTTTTAAATAAATAAGAATTTTGGAATATTTTATTTAGTACATATAAAAATACGAAAAGTTGGTTTGAAAAAATCGAAATCTTTGAGATTGTGTGATTTTTCAAAATTAATAAATTTATTTAATTAATTCATTTTTATAACCTTCAAAAATATTTTAAAAAATTAAGTGGAAGAGTGAATTTATTGATAAATAAATCATGCGATCTCCATACTAATTCGTTGGTGATGTAACTAATTCTGCGTGTTGGCAGCAAGGCTTTCCTCCTCATCGAACATAATTAATTGAAGTATCGCCGGTACGAATCTCCTTTAGAGATAATTCTGAATAATAGTTAGTGTGGGTTACTTTTCCATCTGAATGATTCATTGCGAAGCAATTGATTCGAAATTAGGTGGTGGTTAACCCTTAACAGTAAATAATAGTATCATCTCTATCTGAATCATTGCTATTATTTACTGGATCGAAACTACTTCAACTATTTAATTTTACTTTATACGGTCTGTTGCTTAGATAGTAGAATTAATTAGAATTGACTTGTTTGGACAAACGATGGATAGTATACGCCCTCCCATTTAGGCAAGCTATTCATAGGGTACCAGGCTACTGGCGAACTTTTTTTAAATGGTAGTGGGAACCAATTTAAAATAAAATATAAAATTTTTGCTTGTCATAATTAATGATTTTTTAATTATGTGATTCTTAGGATTAAAATAGCTTTCAATTCACTCGCGACCATACTTAAAGAAAACAAACTAATGGGACCAAACTATGTAAACTGAAGAAAAAACTTGGATATTGTCTTAACTACCGAGAATTATAAATTTGTATTATCTAAGATTTGTCCACCAGTACCTGATGAGGGGAAGACAGAACAGGAAACCCAAGCTTATCAGAAGTAGCAGAAAGTTGATTAGATGGCTCGCTGTTACATTTTGACTTCTATGTCAAATGTATTGTAGTATCAGCATCAGGCTATGCCCAGTGTCTATGACATGATTATTAACCTCAAAAAAATGTTTAGGGATCAAAATCGTGCTGCTAGGCAGGTGGCGATAAAATCTCTAATGAATACAAGCATGGCTAAAGGCACCCAAGTTAGGGATCATGTTCTGAAGATGATCAGTCTTCTAAATGAACTAAAGATTCTAGGAGCTGATATTAACCGGAAAACCCAAGTTGAGTATAATAACCTAAACTTAGGTATACGAATAGAAACGAAAGAACATTTCAAAGAGAAACAAAATCTCGAACCTAAGTTCAGTAAGAAGAATCGGCCCGACCGTCCTGACCGTTTAACCTTTTCAACCTTGAGATCCAGATAGAGAGGGAACCACACAAGCATATATTAAAACCCTAATATTGAGGTTAAGAACTCAAGGTTGTAAGACTAAGTTGTTTGAGATATGAGTTAAGCTCAAAAAATCTTTAAAATCTAAATTTTGACACATGAATGTTCTAAATCAAGGATTTAAGTATAATTAAGTAAAAAATGACAAAATAACATAAAAAATAACAAAAACACCCCTTAGTGGCTGACCACCTTGAGAAGAGTGCCAAAAAGTAACTTTTTGCTTTCTTTTTAGCTTAAAATGATGAGAAATGTATTAAATTAAGTATTATGATGATCCAATACTTATTGAGCAAGTAATATACATAATAATTTAGTGTTATAGGTTAATAAAAGAAAATAAATTATTATTAAAATTCATACACAACAAAATAAGTCAAAAAGTCAGATATTGTCAAAATAGCTTAATTTGATTTTAAAAACTACATCTATTTAATCAATTGGTATGAAAACTATGATAATACATGAAAATACTATATTTATCATAAACATACTAAAATAATAGATTCCAGTAGATAAAGACACCAAAAATATACATAAAATTAACTTTTAATGCAATTTCTTACACAATAGGAGCACGAAAACCAAAAAAAATCCATTGATTGATGGGAAACCAAATTTTTGTCACCCCAAACTGACCCTAGCCAAAATTTTCTTCCCCAAATCTGATTTGGTCCCCTCAAAGCTTAAACTAAATTAATTAACCCATGTGAAGGAAAGGAAAAGTACCAAAACATTTAATGTTTTTGTTCCCTTACCTTTCTACATAAATAAGGCCCAAACACCTTCTTCCCCCTTGAGATTTCGGTGGAGAGAGAGGGAGATAGACCAAATTGTGACTGTTCTTGAGGGTCCATGAAAGTTTGAGAGAAACAAAAAGAAGAATAAGAAGAAGGGATCCAAGAAAGGGGTATTTGGAGACCATTGTTCCAAAAGCCAAGTTCTAATAATTTTCCACTATCTTTTGATCTCTCAAATAAGTAAGTAACCCTCTAAACTTTATGTCTAACATCCATCAAAATATCCCCCAACACATCTCTTTAAACAACTCTAATAATCAAGAACCGAAATTAAATCGAAAAGGCATCGTAGTTGGAATTTGGGGCTGTTATGATTATGGGTGATATGAGATGTTGTTGTGTGTTGTTATCTTTGGGTTTGATGACCTCTAAGTGTACTGGAGCCTTTATATTAAAGTCTAAAACACAACCATCCAAAGAAATGGAACAAAAACATGACATGACATAAGTAGAAGACTTGAACCCTAAGAGGTTTAATTTTTGAGAACTTTGATGTTTCTGCCCTGAGATTTGAAATGCCATAACTCAATGTAGAAAATTGATCTAAGCATATTAGTTATGTCCAGATTTATATTTTTGTGTTATTTTTCATCCAAAATTAGTTTCAACTCATTTGCATAACTAGAACTCAAGATATTGCAATTTTACCAAATTGTGTAATTTTTCGACCAATCAACACTACTGACTTGAAAACCCTAGTTTAAAATGAGATTCGAACTTTGGTCAAAACATGAAATTTGTAGATAACATGTATATATATCTACCCACTACAAATGAGAACAAAATATTGAGTTTTGATAGGTCAAACTCATTTTGAAAGTCTCTGTTGAGTTTTAGGCCCCAAGGACCATTATGTTACATATTTGTTATATAGCTCAAAACCCCTATATTTAGTAATCTATTCCAAAAGTGGTCTACATGAACATTGTATCTAACATATTGAAGTACCCTTTTCCCAAATATAAGACCTTAAAGACTTAGGTTGATGCCCCAAAATCGTTTCAAACTCTCTTTCCAAAACAGGCTCTGCTGAGTTTTGGCGATTGATAGAACCTATTTTTTAAAATGGCCGAAAGTCTAACTTGTTCCAAACAACTTCCCTTATCTCCAATCATAAAACTTGTAGGGGACTTGTTGAGCTAGAACATACTAAAACATGGGCTCATTTTGACTTGATCTGGTACCCCAAATTAGAAACCAACAGAAGCATATTTTTGATAAAATCTTGAGAAAAGTGCTAGACCATTTTTTCTTGGGATGCTTTATTCACCCTTTTGCCTTAGATTTTGGCTTTGGTGTTAAACATAAAGGTTGTAGAAAATATTTTAATCTAAATCTTCATAAAAAATCATAATCCAATTCCAAGTCTAAGTACCTCAAGATGCTGCGGTACCATAAAATGTAATGATTAAAAGAGAGTAATAAATGGTTAAGTAAAATCCTTAAAAACGTGAAGCTTCGAGCAAGCGCGTAGTATCCCTTAAACCCAAAAAAAAAGTAACCATGGTCCTAAAAATCAAGAAAACATTTCACGGTCAGAATCATTTTAGTTTCACATGCAAAAAAGGAAGGATTCCGTTATTAACGGTTGAGTCGCGTTTTTCTTGTTAGGCACGAAGGTTGTAGAACCCGAGGGTCCTTCTTAGCTTGCCGGGAGAGACTTAGCATATACGCATCTTATACAAGGTGAGAGCACTTAGCCATTATCTTGAATATGAATTTATGTAAATGATGTTTGAAAATGCTTTGAAGTGTATGTTTTGAATTATGACCTATTGGACGATTGCATGAACCTGTTATTTTTCAAAAGCCATGATATTTTTAATTCAAGTGTGCTATCCATGATATTTTGAGCTATAATGATGTTTATATGAAAGTATGATTAATGTTGCGTGGTTGTTCTAAAGTGCTAAGTTACAAGGGTTTCCGGCCCTTTTATATCCCTTTATGAGGAAGGTTACCCAATTATGGATTTTTTCATTTATCCCTATAGGGGAGGTTTCCCGTTGAGCGGGGATTTTTGCCTTAAAGGCGTCGCGGGCTAAGTCCCGGACATCACATACCACTCATGCTTGGTGGAGTGTGGCCCTCATTCCATCATGTTGCTATCCGTGTATTGAGAATTGAGGTTATGGTACTGTCGAAACTCTCGGTCATGAAGTTGATGACTACTTGGACACTGTTAGGGTTTGAGTCTAGATTTGAGAAAGTGGTCATAAATTTTAAATTTGTGACGGTTGAGCCAGGAACATATATTTTTTGTTTATTGTACTAGGAAGGTTCTGTATAATCTGTGATGTTTTCATGTTCAAGAAAATGCATCAGTTTCTATGTTATTCGTAGAAAATGTGATGAACTGTTCTTTTTTGAAAAAGATTTTCAGTTATCGTTAACTAAGTAATTGTCCTTTCTATTCATGACAATGCTAAGTACGCTCTCTTGTAACCTCTGTGGTTGTAGATAACATAAACGGCTAGGAGTTAGTCCACCACATGCGTCGTCGCGTAGTTTTGGATCTGGTGTTGGGAATCATTTTGGCTAGTTTTTCTTTTGTTTAGTTTTAGTGTTGGAAAAGCTTCATGTATAAGATATGGAGGTTTTTTATCTTTCAGAGGTAATGTATGCCTTAGGATGGTGAATCCCTAGTGACTCATGCTTACCTCTTTTGATATTAAGATGTTTTGGTTGCTTAAGAGTTCTTGTTTGGTCTCTTAATATCTTTATCCCTTGTCTATCTCTTGGATTGCCGATCTGCAGTAGGATCATATCCCTTTGTGTAAGTTTGGTGCCTTGCGGGACTAGGGTGTTACATCAAGGGTGTTCTTAGGAAGTAAGGTAGTGTGCATGTGGATGAAAAAGGTTCTTCCTTTAAGTCGAAAGGCAAAAAGGAGAAAAAGGGTTCAGAAACATAGAGGCACAGATCCAAAAGCAGCTAAGGGGCCACAAGCTTATGTGAAGAAGCCTAGAGACAAGTGATGTCACTGTAACCAGTTGGGGCATTAAAAAAAGCATTGTCCAGTTTTTCTGAGTAAGCAGAATAAGAAAGGTAATTTCTGTTCACTAGTGGTTGAAACATGTTTAGCGGTGTTATCTACTAGTACCTGGTGTGTAGATACGGGAGCTACTAATCATGTATGTAATTCTTTGTAGGGGTTCTAAGAAACTAAGCAGCTCAGTGATAGAAAAATTTATCCACATATGGACAATAATACTAAGGTGGCAGCAGTTGCAGTAGAAGATGTCACTCTTAATTTTAGTAGAGATAGAGTTTTACTTTTAAAAAATTATCTTTATGTACCTTCTATTAGGAGGAATTTAACTTCGGTTTCTAATTTGGTGAAGAACAAATATTTTGTTCATTTTAATGACTCTGTGGTTATTAAGAAAAATAAACATTTTATTTATTTTAGTACATTGGTGATTGATCTGTATGTTATAACTTCTATCACTCCTACACTGCAACTAACTGAATTATATAACACATATAATTTAGCATTTAAGAGAAAGGATCCTTCTTTAATGAACCAAACATTTCTTTGGCACTTACGCTTGAGTCATATTAATTTAAAAAAGATAAATAGACTGGTAGAAGATAGACCTTTGAGTTCATTGGAAGTGGAGGCACTTCCACTCTGTGAGTCCTACTTAAATTGTAAGATGACTAAGAGGCCTTTTTCGGCTAAAGGGTCTAGAGCTAAAAATATGTTAGAACAGATTCAGTCTGATGTGTGTGATCCTATAACTATCTAGGCTAGAGGTGGCTTTGAGTACTTTATCAGTTTTATTGACGACTACTCAAGGTATGGATACATTTACCTGATATACCGTAAGTCTGAATATTTTGAGAAATTAAAAGAATTCAAGGCAAAGACAAAGAAGCATTTGGTTAAGACTATCAAATCACTACGATCCGACCGTGGTGGCGAGTACCTCTTTGGAGGGACTACTTGTCGTCATAACAGATTATATCACGGTTGACTGCACCGGGCACTCTGCAGCAGAATGGTGTAATAGAAAGAAGGAATATGACTCTTATGATGATGGTAAGGTCAAAGATGAGTTATTCAGAATTACCCAATTCATTTTGGGGACTTGTATTAGAAACAATGCTTATATTTTGAATTTGGTATCTTCTAAGTTAGTACCTTCTACTCTCATAGAATTGTGGACCGAACGCAAGCTTAGTCTGAGACATATTCGAATTTGAGGGTATCCAACACATGTGCTGAAAGAAAATGCAGGTAAGTTGGAATAGAGGACAGAAGTCTGTTTCTTTGTCGGGTATCCCAAGGGAACAAAGGGTAGTTTATTTTATAATCATAAGGATCAAAAGGTTATTGTTAGCAATAAAGCCCGATTCTTGAAGGAGGATTATATTATGGACCATAGGACCAAAAGTAAAATTGTTCTGGAAGAATTGATAGAAAATACTAGTATAACAGAAGAGGAACCACAAGTCACTAATATCCCATTGCCTCGTCGTTATGGGAGGATTATTGGGACAGGTGCAGATGGTGAACCAGATCAAAGTGCTACCATTAACATGCTAGACAAGCATGTGGGTAATGGTGCACAGGGTTCAGATTCTGCACAGTGTGTTACTACTAGTACACAGATGCAATTAGTGCCTCGTTGTAATAGGAGGGCTGTTCATCAACCCGATTGGTATATGTTCTTGGGAGAGTCTTTTGACGGGATCCCGGTAGAACTGGATACCAAACTATGTAACTACAATAAAGCACTCAAGGACAAAGATGCAATTTTTTTTAAAAAAGGCTATAAATTCAGAGATGGAATTTATATATTCTAATCAAGTTTGGAAACTTATAGAACCACCTGAAGGGATAAAATCCATCGGATACAAGTGAATCTACAAGAGAAAGAGAGGAGTACATGGGAAGGTGAAAACCTTCAAAGTTAGGCTTGTTACAAAATTGTTTGCTCAGAAAGAAGGAATCGATTATGAGGAGACCTTTTCCCTGGAAGCCATGCTTAAGTCTATCTAGATTCTCTTATCCATTGCTACTCATTTCAATTATGAAATTTGACAAATTATGGTCAAAATAGCTTAAGAGATGCTTAAGTCTTGCCGAGTGTATCTATATAGTATAACCAGACAGTTTCATAGCAAAAGGCCAATAGCACATGTGCATGCTTAAGATATCTATTTATGGATTTAAGCGTATATCTAGATCTTGAAACACTCGGTTTGAGCAGGCCACTAAGTTTTATGATTTTTACTAAAGTCTTGTCGAGTCCTATGTGTACAAGAAGCATGATGGAAGCGTGACGGTCTTTCTAGTACTTTATGTGGATAACATCTTATTCATAAAAAATGATGCTGGTGTATTATCTTTAGTTAAAGTACGGTTATTCGGGCAGTTCAATATGAAAGACTTGGGAGAAGCCAGTTACATCTTTGGGGTGAAACTTATGCGAGATCAAAAATAGAGGATGTTGGGCTTATCATAAGCTAGTTATATCGACACTGTCCTTGCTCGTTTTAGCATGCAAAATTCTAAGAAAGGATTTCTTCCTTTTAGGTATGGGATCACTCTATCTAACGATCAGTGTCCTAAGACACCTGAAGAGATAAAGAAGATGAAGGCAATTTTTTATGATTTAGTAGTAGGAAGTCTAATGTATACTATGCTTTGTACTAGACCCGACATCTCTTTCGCCATTGGCATAGTTAACAGATATCAGTCTAACCCAGGGTAGGAGTATTGGACTACAATAAAGAATATAATTAAGCACCTAAAAAGGACTAAGTATTATATGTTAGTTTACGAGGCAGATAGTCTAGTACCTTTGGAGTACACAGACTTGGACTTTTAGCCTGACAATGATTCCTGTAAGTCTACCTCAAGATATGTGTTTACCATGGGAGGTTGAGCTATAAGTTGGACGAGTGTCAAGCAGTCCTGCATTTCTGATTCCATCATGAAGGCTAAGTACGTAGCAGTTTCTGAAGCAACAAAAGAGGCCGTTTAGCTAAGGAACATCTTGTTGGATCTAGATGTGGCGCCTTCAGTTTAGTTGGCTATTACACTTTATTGTGACACTAGCTAAGCGATTGCAAATTCGAAGGAGCCAAGAGTCCACAAAAAAGGAAAACACATTGAGCGTAAATATCACCTGATTCGAGAAATTATACAAAGAGATAATGTTGCTGTGATCAAGATTGTATTAGAGAATAACCTTGTAGATCCTTTTACGAAAATCCTACCGGCTAAGACTTTTGCTAGTCATGTAGAGGGCGTGGGAATCATATGTATAGCAGCATAATTCTGAGTATAAGTGAGAGATTGTCAGGGTTGTATACTAAGAAATTATGGATTTTGTTGGTTTTAGTATTTTATTTTATTCTTTAATAAAATTATTTGAGAATCTTAACGAGCAATGTATGCGATATTATTTTTTTAATATTATGCATGAATGCCTGTTATTTTGTATAGTATTTAATCTGGTATGTAGAGTACGGCTTGCACACAAATGACCAGGTTATAGGTTCTTGCAGAATAAAAGTTTATGGTTCACAGTTTAGATAGAATTGGACAAATAATCGGTACAACTGTAGCATAGAGTTTTAGTAGGCCTGTCTTGGTTACGGGAAACAGATAATAGTGTCGTCCATTGTTCCGACTCTCTGTGATTATACACTTTGTGCATTGAACAAGACTACATTGGGGTAATTAATTTTATACTGACTATATAAATTAATTCACACTCCAAGGTTATTATGAATGCTTATACTCTTAATCCCGAAATAATTATTATTCGCGTATATTTAGTATTCGTTGTTTTGATTCATTAGAGGGTGCAATCTTTTACGAGTCAATATTTTTGATGAGTTGGATAGCAGTATTAAATATATAGTAAATATTAATTATTGACGGAATTCACATCCTGATTGTTCGGGATTGACGATACCCCCTTAAGGAAGCTTATAAGTTTTGGTTAAGCTAAACCTTGCAGGTAGATTTAATTATTCGGCCGTCAAATAAGTTAAGTGAAAGGACTTAAGAAATTTTAAGAAGTTAATTAAATTAAATTGGCAGTATTGAGAATTTTAATGCAGGGAGATGAGTTAAGTATTTAATAATAGGAGCTCGAATATTACGATTCTTTAGTGGTATGGATTGTAATTTATGTTTTTATAAAATTATCTTAGGGACAAGAGGATTTTCATAATTACATTAGATGTTCAAGTCATATTTACTCCACAGCTTTCTGCTGTAGCCCTATATATATTTACTCCACAGGTGGTCCCTACTGTAATCTATTTATATGTTGTTGTGCAGCCCTAGCCACCGATGATACATCATTATATCAGTTAGCGTTTCCACGTATTCCCTTAGTGGTTGGAGACGGTTGTGAAGAACACGTTAAAGGTAGCCTACATACAGACGCGTTCTAGCATTCGGGAATATAATAGAAAGCTTGGATTTGGAGCCTCAACTTGAAGTCTACAACAGAAAAAAAATTTTAGACTAAAAGTTGTTGTAACGACTGAAATCAATCATACTAGATTTTGTATAGTATAACTCTAATCTAACTTTACGAGTATATGCCGGGTTTATTTTTATCATTTTGATCTAGAGCCGATTTTGGTGTTTGTCTGTCCAGTTTGTTTTTGGCTTGAATTATGTTCATAGTCAATGGATCTTAGCAGTTAACCTCTAACTGTGACCAAGTAAGAAAAGTACCAAAAACATAGCATTATATTAAGCCACCATCTAACTAATATAACATTACAATTCATTATCTCGTCTATAACCTAAATCAATTAACCACACCAGATTTTACATCTCTAATCCCTCATGCATTTACAGTAGAGCCATCCAAGACCTCTTAGTGAATTTGTGCTTATGATTATATTGAAAATTGTTATCAACTTAATTGCCCGGGCAATGAGCCACAAACCATTAGTGTGATGTTAAATTATCTTTCCTTAGACACTCATGTCAATCCATTTAATGTTGATTGCTTTCCTAGTCATGCTTCGTCCGATCGTATGATTCATGACCCTTGGATAACATGCTAAAGTAGTAACATCAAGCGTCGACTTCATGACATAGTTCTAAATCCCAAAGGGTACACTTCTGAACTTTTAGTCCATAGGGCTCAAACAATGAAGAAGAAGGGATCCATTCTATCACTCCTCATCATGGTCATCTAGGATCTTGACTTGATCCTTTTAATTATTTTATCCCCAGCTGAGTTCTTAGAACTTGACTCGATCTTTAACTTGCTTGATTAATTGTGGCCCCTTTAGATTTTGACTCGATCTTTAGGGTATTGTTTGTTCATACCAGTATTTGCATCATGTTTTGCATCTTGCATCTATGGATCTGCCCTAAGAACTACGTTTGGGTATAATCCCTATCAAAGGGGTACGTAGGCAGCTCGATAAAAATTCAAATACGACCAATATCATATGCATGGTTGTGTATTTGTGGCTTAAGATTGATGGCTCAGTTAAATGGATGTTGTCTCTAGATCTTTGATATAACTTTCATCACGCGTTACTATGCAAGTTATATGAAAGAGGGACAACTGTAGATACCCCAATTTGACCCTGCCTAATCTTATGTTGATCTGGATGAATCTGATGATGAGATCAAGTGGAATGGTGCTTCAGAATGATCCTCGAGAAACAATCCAAGCTTAGTACCTAAGCTAAATGATCAAAACTTTTAAACTAGTGAACCTACATTGTCCAAACCTTGAAATGCCAACTTCAACCCTTGAGCCACCATCTTTGAAGCTTGGGGTCTCCAACTTTATTGTGGCGACCACCATATGAACTTCTTGGAAATCCTAGCAAAGGCGGCGGTCGCCATCTTTAAACCTTAGGGTTGTCAACTTAATTTTGCGACTGCCAAAAAAAACCTTTGGAAACTTGACATTTGTGGCGACTGCCAACTCCATACCTAGCAACCGCCAATTCCAAAAATCTTAACATGTCCCAAAACGTGCCGGCACCTCATTAGTTGATAACTCTATAAATACTATACCTCTTGTACGATTTTAGAAGGATAGTTTTGATATTGGAACTCTGATGCATCAGAAAGCGAGAGAATTCTAATATCGATACTCTACTGAAGTACTAAGAGGACAACTGCCGATACCCGGCCAGATTCTTGACTCACCTACCCATTAGAATTAGAGGATTGCCTAAAGATTGGATTGTTGTTCACTACTCCCCGACTCGAGGATTCACTCGGATAGTAGTGATTCAGGTATTCCGTTTGGATCTCTAATTCTTCTTTCCCCACTTTCTCTCTTTTAGAGTGACTGGGTTAGTTTTCATACCTTATTCCTCATGCCTAATTCATGTTGTATACATAATTAATTCAATTATCTCATTTTGTTAGATGGTGAGCATTTAGTTAGTTAGGATAAGTACGTTTAGATTAGTTACGTTTAGTTAAAATCATGTTATAACAACCAATTTTAGTTTTACTTTGTCCATACTGCACATTCATTGCACATTCACACTTAGCACGTTGTTACTATTGACTTCATCAAAATAGTGCCAACATATCTGGCAATTACGATTTACAATATTGTGATTGTCACATTTGGTGTACTTACATTCATACGGTCGTAATCGTTAATATTTCACTCGTATATTAAAATTTTCTAGTTAAATAACGATTATTTCATTTCTATGTGATAGTTGTTACTTTCATAGTTTAATTCTCT
Source organism: Heliamphora exappendiculata (assembly GCA_034768845.1). Lineage (NCBI taxonomy): Eukaryota > Viridiplantae > Streptophyta > Magnoliopsida > Ericales > Sarraceniaceae > Heliamphora > Heliamphora exappendiculata. The sequence continues at coordinate 23,362 of JAOTRH010046267.1, read as the reverse complement.
TTTCATATTTTATTACTTTGTTGGTAATTAACTTGTGATCTCCATTTGAGTGTAATTAGGTGACTTTTGAACATGTGTTTGTTTACTTTGTTTAGAATCATGATTGAGATAATTATGAAGTTTGAAGATATTTGATTGTCTAACAATATTGTATGTAATTGCGATTAGAATCGAGAGAATTTTGAAATTACATTTCTTTTGATTTAGTATCATATCATATTTATATTAGTTTAGGTTATTTGGTGATACCATGCAGTTTACTCTATGTATCATTTAGTTAGAAATTGAATGGCGTAAGACTTAGTATTTTCTTTTCTACTTGTTTCATTTGGCGTTCTATATATACACATGTTATGTATTTTTCCTTACTTGATCTTGAATATTCTCTCTTTGTCTCTATTTTTTATATTTGTATGCACTTGAGAAATCTAATTAAGAACCAATGATAATTAGTAGAGGCTAACCGCACGGTTGGGCGAACGGGATGCCTTACACCTTTTTCGATTCGTACCTTAGCCCCTGGACCCTTATTTTTTCTAGTTACCATTTTAAAGATCAGTGGCTCTTTTTTTTTTTCTTGATTTTTCTCAAAAATCAAGTGGTAACTCCATTTTTCAACAAAAAGGATTTTCAAGTTTTTGGTTAATATTTTCTAAACATCTCTTGAATTCCCTATTTTTAAACCAAAATCTTAAATCACAGTGTTATAGTATTTTTTGGCGACTCTACTGGGGACTTATTTTTCAAAACAAATAAGCGAGCTAGACTTGAACACATTATTGGTTCTTAATATGAATTTTTTATTTGCATTATCGTACGCATTTGCATTGTTCTCAACCCCCTGCCTGGTCGACCCGATACCTCAGTTAGTTTACTGTCTTGGGACTATGTTGGGGAGACGAGCAAGCCTTACAAGCTGGACACTTTCACAGGTGCGATAAAAAAGTTCTTGCATACCGATTGACCATGTCCTACACCACACAAGCATATGAGGTATATACTCGACTCTATTCAGAAGGTACACTAATCATTGACCAAAACTGGCCTTTTCTGTATATAATTTCTTAGAACGCGCCATTAAATTTTGACCTGGTAGGATTAATTTTTTTATTTAATTGTATGTTTTGCTCGTGTTTGTGTAGGACCTTTATTTATTTGTTTAGATTAAGATAGTCTCTTTCCCAGGTTCCAACTCAGGTCTTCTTCTAGTGTTCCTTCATTTTAAAATAGTTTTCCTCTCGGGTCGTTGCCCAGTTTTTGATATGTTGTTCTAGAATCTCGAGTTCTACCCCGTTTGTTGGCTTAGGCCTCGTTGTTGGTTTAGGATAGTTTTCTCCCTCTAGGATTTTCCCTTGCTTGTTGGTTTTGTACCCTTGGCACCAGTTAGGCTCATTTTTCTGAACCCCCATTCAGGTTCTTGTTTTGAGATCTCATTTGGCTTAGCGCTGTTTTCTTGCTAGAGTGATGCCCATTTTTCCTTTAGAATCTTAGGGTAAACCGGTCTTGTTTAGCTTAGAGATATTTTCTTGCCGAAGTGCTGCCCATTTTTTCTTTAGAGTCTTGGGGTAAACCTTCTTTTTGGAGTTTTGTTGGTTTCTCATTCGGTTCTTAGGTGTTAGGGTTTCTAGTCGTTATGTTGCCAGTTTGGGCCCAACAGTGGCATGTTTCTATTTCAGTGGTTATATCTTCTCGTGGTCAGCTATTTTTGGTATTTGAAGTGTTTGCTACCTGTTATTGGGGTTCTTTTTGAAAAATGTTTGATACCATTGATTTTGTTTTTAGAATTCAGGTTCTACTTTAGGTCTAGATCATTGAGGGAGAAGGTTCGCATCCAGTGCATATTTGGGCTTGATCAGAAACAGGCAGACTCTACAGAATATCCGAACGAACAACCGAATCAACTGAAATGGAAAAAAATGAAATAAACCTGACAGCTTTGATGAGGCTAATTACTGAGATATAGAAGGTAGTCGAATAGCAGATGCAGACTCAAAATCAGTGTCAGACTTAGATTTGAGCAATCTAGGCTCGCTTGTTAAGGGTAAACGAGCTGCAAGACGATGCAAATGAGAATGGGAAAGACTTTTGGGCAGATAATCAGGGACGAAAAGTGCCGTTGATCATTGCACCACCGTGGGTTCCTCGTCAGATCATAGTAGAGGATAAAAACATAGCCCAATCTAGGGAGTCTGCGCTGGCAAAAAAGGTCGACAGAATAGAAAAAGTATTGAGGAAGGTAAAGGGGGTGAAGGAATACATGCTGGATGTCAACAGCTTGTTCTTATTCCGGATGCCAAGATGCCAAACAAATTTAAGATGCTAGAAATGGAGAAGTTCGATAATACTAAAGATCCCTAGATTCATCTGAGGATGTACGTTGGTACTCTCTCCCTCAGGGAAATTGATGATCAGGTAAAGCCCCAATTCTTCCACCGATCACTCTTTGGGGCAGTTCAGAAATGGTTTCTCTCCTAGATGTTACAAAAACTAGGACATAGGAAGACATTGCTACTGCCTTCATCAGTCAGTACAACTACAATATCTAGTTGGACGTCACTACCCAGGAACTCGAAAGCACCCGACAAGAGGGCTGAGAATCATTTGTGGACTTTCTAACCAGGTGAAGGGAAAACGTGGGCAAAATAACAAATTAACAACAGAAAATGAACAGGTGAGGATTGTAGTTAAGAACCTTCAGTCTTCAATAAAGCGTTATCTAATTACATAACCACTGTCCACCTTTGAGAAACTATTTTACACAGGTGTTCAGATTGAAGATGCTATTCAGGCTGGTAATATTGAGGAATCAGAGATAAGTAAAAAACCTAGAAGAGCATACCCTACAAACAACCAGAACCAACCCACCCCTACTACGAACTTCATCTCTTGTTCAAACGAGGTTAATTTATTGAATCCCCATTCCAGACAATTAAATCCCTCATCTTCCACTCTGTAATCAAGTAATAACTAGGAATCTAAACAAAAGTCGAGGAGAGTTTTTACTACCCTCAACATACCATTGTCCACAGCTCTTAATTAACTTGTCGAGAAGGGGCTAATCAAGCTTTCAGACCCTATGCCTATACCCGATCCCCTACCACTAAGATACAATGCTTCTCAATACTGTGACTTTTACCAAGGTCATAAACATTTGACCAAAAAGTGCATGAGGTTGCGCCACAAGATCTAGGATCTTATCAACAACAAGGTCATTCATCCACCCACAGCTGCTCAAAAATCCAATGTAACCAACACATTGCCAAATCATGCTAAGCAAGGGGGTAAATTTTATCCAGCTAGGGCATTCGGATGATCCCAACTGTTACATCTGTTTAGCACGTCTCCTGTGCCCACTTATTTCATTTGAGAAAGATTAGTCGTGTTCCATAATCATGGCCGAGAATGGTTGGGATATAGAGGAATGGGATGATGCAGTCTGGGAAGGCTGTGGGATGATAATCTAGGTAGAGAACTAAAAAGAACATAACAATGACGATGATTGTCCTTTGGACTATCCGGTATGGCAACATAATTTTGAACATGTTCTAGATGGAATCCATCTTCCCCAACTCTTTGGAGAAGAGAATTTTGTTGATGAAATGCAATCGTACTGGTTGGTCAGGACAGTAATGAAGTCAGATGGAGAAGAGTGGATAGATTTTTGGATTGCTTAAGAACAACAGGTCGGGTACATCGAGGAAGATATCTGGGGGTTGGATGAAATTGATGACACATGGGTGATCGAAGATGAAGAAGAAAGAAAGGGAAGACTGGAAAGTAATAGTTTAGATGACTTGTAGGAGTTTGAGAGTTCTCCCTATGTGGCTAAGGTTAGACAGACCAACATGTCAGGATTATGGGATCCCGAAGTGGGAGTCAAACATTTAACCTGGAGTAGGCAGCACTTCAAGGTGGACCAGCTAGAAAAGGGATAGACCAGTGGGAAAGAAAAAAAGAAGTAATAAGATGAGGAAGACGACACTGTACTACAATAGCTAAAGAAAACTCAAGTAAGCTTTAGTATTTAGGGGTAGCAAATGGCCTCATATAAGCACCGATAGGCAGTATTAAAAGTTTTGAACAAGATAAACGTCTCGATAGACGCGACCCCAGAATAATTGATCGGGTTGATTTTGTCGGCTGTAGCACTGAAGGTAAGTTCTTTTCATGACAAAGACTTGCTATTGGAAGGGAAGAACCACAATAAGAAGTTGTATATAACTGTAAAATACTTGGAAATATGGGTCTCAGTTACCCTTATCGACAGCAGGTCAGCTCTAAATGATTTCCCACTCAAGACCGCTATCTGTCTAGGGATGAAATTGGAACATTTCACACCAAGTAACCAGGGAGTTAGGGCATACGACAACACAAGGCGGGATATGCTCGGTTTGGTGTCCTTTATAGTATCAATTGGGCCACTAGAAATATCAGTTGAATTCCATGTCTTGAATATGCCGGCATCCTTCAATTTATAGTTGGGATAGCCATGGCTCCATGATCCAAACGTCCAGACAGTACCTTCCACCCTGCATCAAAAGTTTAAACAGATTAAAGACGGGGCAATACTCACCATCCGTGGAGAAGACAACATTCAACCTCTAAGGGAAGATGGGTTGACTCTTTTGGAGGTTCAACATGGGGCAGGGGATGCATTTTGAAGTGGATTTCGGCATGATGAGACGCTGGCAGTACAGATGTTGTTAAAAGAAGAGGAAAGCTATATCAATCCCTATGTGGTGACAATGATGTGGCACATGTCCTATTTCCCGAGCATGAGGCTGGGGCGTAAGTAATAGGGAATTTCAAAGCCCATTCAGGTATCGCTAGCTTCGCAACGCTTCGATTTTAGGTACAAGCCAACGAAGGAAGATTTGAAAGGGCCGAAAGGGGTAAAAGGCCAAGTATTTAGGAACTTTGAATGGATACTTGGTCAAAAAAGGGAAAGATTTTCCTTACTATGGTTTTTTGGAATCATGGTTTGATGAAGAAACCAACCAGAGGCTGCTAGGAATGGAAATTTTCTTCAGTCATAAATTGTCTAAGTCAGAAGATGAGGAAGTCACAGGAAAGAAGGAAGAAAGAAAGGCTCGAGGGGATGAAAACTAGGCTGATCAACTAGATATCACCAACATGGAGACGTTGTTGAGCGAGATGGGTATAGCAGATTAAGACTTCCTAATTTTAGAATGCGATGCGCCAGCTGACGACACCGGGTTAATTGTAGATGTGGCTGTTAAAGAAGTCAAAATTGGACCCTAGAGTGCCTTGCTTCGTATAATGCTGGTTTTGGGTCCGGATCTATCATGCATGAGTCTGTGTTTTCTTTTAATAAATTAGTAGTTGAGTCTGAGGGAACATCTGTCTGTGCTTCCTCTCTCGCAACCTTTATTCTTGTAATCCCTTCTCTCTTTAATGAATTGAACAAGATTTCTAATTACTCTGCTTTGTTTGATTTATTTCATACGCTTCTAATGATTTTGAATTCGACGGGGATGTCCCCGAAAAAATAAGGTTTTTAATAAAAAGAGAACAAGAAATGTGCACTCAACCTATGACTGAAGAAACTTTGTCAATTAATTGGGTAATGAAACTAATCCACAAATTGTACAAATTGGGTCTTCATTATCTTTAGTTGAACGTGAGTAATTAATAAACTTATTAAAAGAATTCAAAGATGACTTTGCATGGTCTTATGAGGACATGTCTGGTAATCCCAAAATTATCAACACCATGTCCCTTTGTATCCCGACGCTAAACCGGTTAAACAGAAATTGAGTTGGATACGGCTAAAATGGGCTCTGAAGATCGAAGAAGGGGTCACCAAGCAGATCAACACTGGATTTATTATGGTAACCGAGTATTTGAAATGGGTAGCCAACATTTTTCCGGTCCTAAAGAAAGACAGACGCATCCGAGTTTATGTAGATTTTTGGGATCTCAACAAAGCTAGTCCAAAAGATGATTTTCCGTTACCGCATATTGACGTTTTGATAGACAGCACATCAGGGCCTGCTCTATTGTTATTCATGGACAGTTTCTCCAGGTACAATCAGATTCTAATGGACCCCGAGGATAGAGAAAAAATAACATTGACTACATCTTTAGGCACCTACTGTTATCGGGTGATGCTATTTGACTTAAAGAATGCAAGGGCGACCTATAAAAGGGCTTCCACTACTTTGCTGCATGACATGATACACAAGAAAGTCAAGGTGTATGCGGATGATATGATAGTGATGTCCAAGAATCAAGACGAATCATAGCATTGCAGAAGTTATTTGAAAGAATCAAAAAATACAAGATGCGACTCAACCCACAGAAGTGCACCGTTGAAGTTACTGCAGGCAAAATGCTAGGATTCATGATTACTCAACAGGGTATCGAGGTCGATCCGTCAAAAATCAAGGAAATCATGGAAATGCCTCCTCCAAAGATTGAACGAAAAGTTAGGCTTTCTGGGCAAGATGCAGTTCATCAACCGGTTTATAGCAAAGATGGCAATCACATATGAGTCGTTATTTTGCCTTCTGAAGAAAGGAGTCAAGTTTGAATGGGATAAAAAATGCTAAGATGCCTTCGAAACTGTGCGTCAGAATTTGCAAAACCCACCTATTTTGGCTTCTCCCGAGTCCAATTGGCTAGTAATTCTCTATTTGTTAGTAACTAACTCGGCTATGGGATGCATGCTGGCACAGCAAGGAGAAACTAGAATTGAAAAGGCAATCTACTACCTGAGCACAAAGGCTTAAGTGTGTCAAATATATGTGAGACAAGGGCACCCTGGCTCAATAACTAGTAAATCTGGGGCATGCATGCCCAAAAAACTAATGTATCAAAATGTAGCAAGAATTGTGAAATAAGTACAGAAAAAGTAAGGGGGAGGGAAATCTCTCTCTCAACATCTTTAGTGGACCCAACGGGAAGAAAGCTTGGCATCATCTGAACTGACGTCCTCAAACAAGTCATTGTTGGAGGAAATACTGCCAAGATCATTATTTTTGTAAAACGATTTTCGGTAAAAAATCAACTAGACGGACAAATGCCAAAACGGACTCCAGATAAATTTTTTTGACAAAGAACGATAAAAAATAAACCCGTGCAAGCAAAGTTAATTTAGATGAATATCTCTTGTCGATCTAATCTTCAACTACGACTTGATTACGAGTTGAAGTTTCGGTCAGATCTTCTACCGTATTCCCGTATGCGATCCTCAAACGTAGTGTAGGCTACGATCCTCCGAGAACTCGTACTGGTAGAACCCCAATATATTTAAGTCTTAAAAGACAAAAATAATATCATAATAATGATAATAAAAATCCATCATCAACTTGTTCAACCTACCCGCATATATATAGGGCTACAATAGGGACCTAAGGAGTAATTATGAGTTAGACTTCCAGTGGAACACAGACACCTATTAGAGATTTTCTGCAATTATGGAAAGACATGCAACGATTTCTGTAATTTTCATAAAATACTGAATTACAATTCACACCACTAAAGAACTATAATTGCACTCTGACCCATAATCTCAAGACCTTCTTGCATTGAGCTCCTATCATTAAATACTTACCATTTCTTCCAATGTTAAGATTCTCGATACCTGCCAATTAAATTTAATTACTGATAATTTAATTTAATCGGCATCTTGATATTCCTTAAACCCTTTTGCTTAACTTATTCGACCGCTAGATAATTAAATCCATTTGTAGGGTTTGGCCCAGTCAAAACTTATAAGCATCCTTAAGAGGGTATCGTCAATCCCAATCTTCGGGACGTGGATTCCGTCAATAATTAATACTTGCCATATAAATAATACCGTTATCCAACTCATCGGGAATATAGATCCATATAAAATCGCACCATCTAATGGATCAAAACAACGAATATTAAATATATGTAAATCAATAATTATTTCAGGATTAAGAGGATAAGCACTATTCATAATAACCTTGGGGTGTGAATTAATTTATATAGTCAGTAGTCAGTACTAAATTAATTACCCCAAATATTCTATTCAATACACACAAAGTGTACTAGCATAGAGAGTCGGAACAATAGACGATGCTATTATCTATTCCTTGCAACCAAGACAGACCTACTAAAACTCTATACTACAGTCGTATCGATGGTATGTCTATTTTCATATAAACTGTGAACATAAAACTTATATTCTGCAAGAACCTAAAATTTGGTCTTTTGTGTGTAAGTCGTACTCTACACACTAGATTAAATACTATACAGAATATTCGACATCCATGCATAATAAAGAAATGATATGCATACATTGCTCATAAAATAAAAAAATTAATTTTATTAAAATAAAATTAAATACTAAAATTATGATTTTTAGTATACCAATCCTAACAATCTCCCACTTATACTCAAAATTATGCTGCCATACATCAGACTCTCATGCCTTCTACATGACTATCAAAAGTCTTAACCGGTAAGCTCTTTGTAAGGGATCTGCAAGGTTGTCTCCTGGTGTAAGCTATATGTCTGACTGAAAATCTGAATCTGTGTACCCAAAGGTACTAGACTGTCTTCCTGGTAAACTAACATATAATCCTTAGTCCTTTTCAGGTATTTGATTCTATTTTTTACCACAGTCTAATACTCCTGCCGTAGATTAGACTGATATCTGCTAACCATGCCAACGGCAAAGTAGATTTTGGGTCTAGTGCAAAGCATAGCATACATGAGGCTTCCTACTGCCAAAGCATAAGGAACTGCCTTCAACTTTTCTATCTCATCAAGTGTCCTAGGACACTGATCCTTAGATAGAGTGATTTCACGCCTAAAAGGGAGAAACCCTTTCTTGGAATCCTGCATGCTAAAACATGCAAGGATATCATCGATATACTTTGCTTGTGATAAGCCCAACATCCTTTGTTTTCGATCTCACACATGCTTGATCCCAAGGTTGTGACTGGCTTCTCGCAAGTCCTTCATATCAAACTGCCCAGATAACGATACCTTAACAATGCCCCCACATTGTTTCTGATGAGCAAGATATCATCTACACAAAGTACTAGAAAGATCACCACACTTTTGTCACGCTTCTTGTACACACAGGACCCATACGAACTTTGATCAAAACTATAAGACTTTATAACTTGATCAAATCGAGTGTTCCAAGACCTCGATGCCTGCTTAAGTCCATAAACGGATCTCTTAAGCTTACATGTGTTCCTGGCCATTTGCAATGAATCTGTCTGGTTATATCATATAGATACACTCGTCAAGACTTCCGTTAAGAAAAGCTGTCTTGACGTCCATTTGCTAGATTTCGTAATCGAAATGTGCGGCAATGGATAAGAGAATCCGGATAGACTTTAGCATGGCTACCGACGAAAAGATTTCCTCATACTCAATTCCTTCTTTCTGAGTGAACCATTTAGTAACAAGCCTAGCTTTGAAGGTTTCAACCTTCTCGTCTACTCCTCTCTTCCTCTTGTAGATCTACTTGCATCTAATGGATTTTATCTCTTTGGGTGGTTCTACAAGTTCCCATACCTGATTGGAATACATAAATTCATCTCTGAATTCATAGCCCTTTTCCATAGATCTGCATCTTTGTCTTATAGTGCTTCATTGTAGTTACATGGCTCGGTATCTAGTTCAGCCAGGATCTTGTCAATCGACTCTCCCAAGAACATATACCGATCAGGTTGATGAACAGCCCTCCCACTACGACAAGATACTATCAGTGTTTGTGTACTAGCAGTAACACGCTGTGCAGAATTAGAACTTTGTGCATCAGCACCCTGTTCTTGATTTGCATATGTCCTGATAATCCTCCCACTACGACGAGGTAATAGAATATCAGTGACTTATGGCTCCTCTTCCGTTCTACTGGCATTTCCTCTCCATTCTTCTAGAATGGGTATATGGTTCATAATATAATTTTCTTCCAAGAATCGGGCATTGGTACTAACAATGACCTTCTGATCCTTAGGATTATAAAATAAACCACCCTTCGTTCCCTTGGGATACCCTACAAAGAAACAGACTTCTGTCTTTGGTTTCAGCTTACCCGCGTTTCCTTTCAGCACATGTGCTGGACACCCCCAAATATAAGCCACTGTCTCTAAAGCGTGTTCCCAAAACGAATCTGGTAAACCTAAATTGCTCATCATTGACCTTACTATTTCCATAAGAGTCCTATTTCTTCTTTCTGCTACACCATTCTGCTGTGGAGTGCCAGGTGCAGTCAACTGGGATGTAATCCCCTCTGATGATAAGTAGTCCTTAAACTCTCCAAAGAGATATTCTCCACCACGGTTGGATCGTAGTAATTTGATATTTTTACCCAGACACGTTTTTGCCTCCGCCTTGAACTCTTTGAATTTCTCAAAGTATTAAGACTTACGGTGCATCAGGTAAATATATCCATACCTTGAGTAGTCATCAATAAAACTGACGAAGTACTTAAAGTCACCTCTAGCCCGGATTGTCATAGGACCACACACATCAGAATCAACCAGCTCCAACGGTTTTTTAGCTCTATAGCCTTTAGCCAAAAATAGCCTCTTAGTTATCTAACCATCTAAGCAAGATTCACAGAATGAAAGTGCCTCCACTTTTAATGAACTCAAAGGTCCAACTACTGCCAGTCTATTTATCCTTTTTAGATTACTATGACCCATGCGTAAGTGCCAAAGAAACATTTGGTTCATTAAAGAATGAAATTTTCTCTTATATGATAAATTAGATGTGCTATTCATTTTAGTTAGTTGCAGTGTAGGAGAGAATGGAGTAATAATATAAAGATCATCCACCAATGTACCAGAACAGATAACTCGTTTATTATCCTTAAGAACCACAGAGTTATTAAAATAAATAAAATATATGTCTTTAGTCAATCCAGAAATATAAACTAAATTTCTTTTAATGGCAGGTACATAAAGAAAACCTCTCAACATTAAAACTCGATCTCTTCCAAAATTGAGACTGACATATCCTACTGCGATTGTTGTTACCTTTGTATTATTGCTCATATGCAGGTAAATCTCTCTATCACTAAGTTATCGGGTTTTCTGGAACCCCTGCAATGAATTACAGACATGTTTAGTGGCTCTCGTATGTACACAACAGGTACCGGTAGATAACATCGTTAAACATGTTTTCACAACTAGTGAACAGAAATTACCATGTTTGTTCTACTTTTTGAGAAATACTGGACATAGCTTTTTCAGTGCCGGGTCTGATTGTATTGAAAACATCTGCCTTTTGACTTTTTCACACCAGTCCGTGACCTACTAACTACCCTGAAAATCGTGTCTCCCTATTTCTAAACTTTTTTCTTCTTCATGCCTTCCGGCCCCGAGGAAAAATCTTTTTCTGAAACAGACACATTTTTTGGTATTGAAGGAATACCATTTGTAGTTAAAGCTATACCCAAGTTACATTTCCAGCCAACAAGATTTGATCCTGTAAGTTTATTTTCTTTGAGTATTAAAGCAAGTGGGTTGAAATCTATTTTAATCATGAGAATCAAATAATTAAATAAAACTATTATTTATGATGAGCAAAACTTTGAATTCATTTTAATTTGGTTTTTCCAACTATTTTAAAATAAATTTACCAGCAGCTTGGTTACCTAAGAATAGCATGCCATGATGCGTAGACGTTTACTATTCTTCATCGGACCAGACAGGCCAATTCCTTTTAATTTTACTATCTAGGCAACTGACCATGCCAAGTAAAATTAAATAGCTGACATAGTTTCGGCCCAGTATATAATAGCAATGACTTAGATTGAGAGAATACTATTATATACAGCTAAGTGTTAACCATCACATAATCCCAAATTAATCGCTTCGCAATGAATTCTTTAAATGGAGAAGTGATCCACACTAACAATTATCTAGAATTATCCCTAAAGGAGATTTGTACTGGTGATACCGCAATTAATCTGTTCGTTGGGGAGGAAGGTCTTACTGTCGATACGCATGGTTTAATTTCATTGCATACAAACTGGTGATGGAGACTGCGGAATTTATCTGTGAATAAATTTTTTCTCCCACTTAAATTTTTAAAATATTTTTTAGAGTTATAAAAATTCGTTTAATTAAAATAAATTTACTAATTTTGAAAGTCACACGATTTGAAAGAATCAAACATCTTTCCGTGTACAAGATTTCAAAGATTTTGGTTTATCAAACCATCTTTTCGTGTTTAAATATGTAACAAATAAAATTTAATAAATGCACAGTTTTTCCTAAAGCATTTGAATAAAATTAGGAAATTGCATGTCGCCTCCACTGATTCGGAAATTGCACTGCACTTGTTTGATTAGGAAACTGATTAGAAAAATCGCAGCCAATCAAACTCATTAGATTTTTGAAACTGCCGATTTTGGGAACCATTGCTTTAGTAGGATTCCTTCTTACGAAAAAACACAACAAACCAAGCAAAAACCGTAGCCAACCAAACAGCCCTTGTGTTTGTAAAACACTGAAACAGTGTTAGGTTTTTGCGCACTGTTCTTGCCCCCGAAAATTCGGCTGAAGCTTGGACGAAACCGTGCTTGGAATGGGCTTCTTCACTGTTTGGGAATCGGCTCCTGTTTGGCGCGTTTCTGTTTGCACAACAGTTTGCTACTTTGATCTCTTGCGGCATTGCCTTGGGATTGCTGAAACTGCTGCCCTCTTATGTTAAATCCCAAGCACCTAATCATCCAAAAATTTAAACAACCCAAACAGCCTTGGATTTGGGTGCTACTTTGGGCTGATTTTGCTTTGGAAGTGCCACCGTTGGGAATTGCTTTTGGCGTTTTTTGCTAAAGCATTTTGGGAACCTTTTGCGCCACTTGGAATCAGCCTTTTGTATGAAAACAGCCACTATTTGGCTGCTAGTGCCGCTGTTTGCTGCGGCATTGTTGTTGAAATCATGGAAAGAAATCAGTTGTTTTTTATTTGAACCTCCGGCGGCTTTTGTGTTGCTACGGTTCTGTTTGTTTGGCTTTTTTTTATATAACCAGAAAAAAAAATCTGGAAAAAGAAAGAAATATTGCAAAGTAATAAAAAAAACTTATTCTGCGGCAAAAACCACTGAAACCACCGCCGGTTGCCGCCGCCAACCACTGCCGATTCTTTTATACTTGTTCTTATTTTTTTCTTTCTAATGAACTAGAAAAAAACTTAAAGAACATAAAATATTTTTACATCGAAACCTATGTCCCGTAAGCTCACATTCGATCTAAAAATTAATTAATCTAACACTGTCAACCCATGTGATTAAAAAATTAATTAAATAATTATCATCCACGCATTCAATCAAACATGAAAATAAATGATGATCATAAAATCGGGATTAAAACGGCAGCAAAACAAAGTTAGAACAGTTCTAAAACTACGCGGCTCCGATAACCGTAAACAAAAAATAAAATGGCTCTTATACCAATTTGTTGGAGGTAATAATACAAAGATCATTATTTTTATAAAACGATTTTTGATAAAAAAAATTAACTGAATGGGCAAACACCAAAACGGACTCCAGATAAATTTTTTTTACGAAGAACGATAAAAAATAAACTCGTGCAACCAAATTTAATTTAGATAAATACCTCTTGTTGATCTAATCTTCAACTACGACTTGATTCCGAGTTGAAGCTCCGGGCAGATCTTCTACCGTATTCCCGTATGCGATTCTCGAACGTAGTGTGGACTACGAACCTCCGAGAACTCGTACCAACAGAACCCCGATATATTTAAGTCTTGAGAGATAAAAATAATATCATAATAATGACAATAAAAATCCATCATCAATTGGTTTAGTCTACCCGTATACATATAGAGCTACAGTAGGGACTTAGAGAGTAATTATGAGTTAGACTTCCAGTGGAACACAGACACCTACTAGAAATTTCTACAATTTTCATAAAACACTTAATTACAATTCACACCACTAAAGAACTATAATTGCACTCTGACCCATAATCTCAAGACTTTCTTGCATTGAGCTCCTGTTATTAAATACTTACCATTTCTCCCTACATTAAGATTCTCGATATCCGCCAATTAAATTTAATTACTGACAATTTAATTTAATCGGTATCTTGATATTCCTTAAGTCATTTCGCTTAACTTATTTCACTGCCGGATAATTAAATCCACCCGCAGGATTTGGCGCAGTCAAAACTTATAAGTATCCTTAAAAGGGTATCGTCAATCCCAATCTTCGGGACGTGGATTATGTCAATAATTAATATTTGCCATATAAATAATACTGTTATTTAACTCATCGGAAATATAGACCCATATAAGATCGCACCCTCTAATGAATCAAAATAATAAATATTAAATATATGCAAATCAATAATTATTTCAGGATTAAGAGAATAAACACTATTCATAATAGTCTTGGGGTGTGAATTAATTTATATAGTCAGTAATCAGTACTAAATTAATTATCCTAAATGTCCCATTCAATACACACAAAGTGTACTAGTACAGAAAGTCGAAATAATAGACGATACTATTATCTGTTCCCTGTAACTAAGACAGGTCTACTAAAACTCTGTGCTACAGTCGTACTGATGGTATATTTATTATCTAAACTATGAATATAAAACTTATATTCTGCAAGAACCTAAAATCTAGTCTTCTGTGTGTAAGTCGTACTTTACACACTAGATTAAATACTATACAGAATATTAGACATCCATGCATAACAAAGAAATGATATGCATACATTGTTCATAAAGATTCTCATAAAATAAAAAAATTAATTTTATTAAAATTAAATTAAATACTAAAATTATGATTTTTAGTATACCAATCCTAACAGTCATCGCTATCATCACCGCCATCTAAAGAAGAAGAAGATATGATGTGGGAACGGTTGTTGTCATAAGAAACAGACCCTCATGAGCGAGCTCTGGAAGAAGAGACACAGGATCTACGACCTTGAGCTAGAGCTCGGACTAAAACATAAGGCTGGATCGAAGCTTGCGATTGTACTATATCGGTGGCTGGTGTCGGTGGCTGTTAAAAGAAGATATAGATTAGAGCAGAGTATAGAAAAGGGCATGGAAGTCGAAAAGGTTAGAAGATACTCCCAATGGCCGCAGGAGCAAAGACAGTGCCAACTTCTCGTATGGTGGCATCGAGCTGGTGGATCAGTGCCCTCTAACCTGTGAATATCAGCAGTAGGCGGTCTAGCCACGCCTGGTTAACCTATGAAAAAAGTGTTAGGAAGTTCAAGTAAAATAAACAAGTAAAGAAAGTAATCAAAAGGAAGGAGAAAGAACAAAGACAAACCTAATCGAGCTCAGCCCTAAATTTTGGTGCTGGTAAAATCAAAACCAAAAGTGAAAAAGGGTATCCGTATACCACGGTATGAATCTCCCATGGAATCTCCAAGCCCATCACCCCTTCAGCAATAGTAGTAGCAGCTCCACCAGCAGCAGCCTCTGCTCCAACTCTAGCTCCTGCATCAGCATCAGGAATGGCTGTTGGTGCACATCCTCTCCCCTGTCCAGTAGAAAGGGCCGACGTAGAGCCTAGTGGCCCTAATAGATGTGCTTGGGCCCACGATGTATAATCTTCCTCAGGCCCCTGTGGCTCTGAAGTAGGAGTTGCTGTCATCTCAAGTAGAATGTCTAAATGGCTCATCTTGTCCGTCCAGCGCATGTGGGCTAGAAGAGTCACTGGGATCCAAAAATGGTCAAAACTAAGAGAATATTATACTACCCTCTCTCCCTGATAATGCTCTCTGTAGAAGGGGCCCTCCAGTAAAATTCATCTCGAAGAAGCACCACGGCTACATATCAAATCCTTTTAGCCCGGATCTCCATCCCTCGTCAGACATCCCAATGAACCTATAGAAATTTAGTGAGTAATACAATGCAATAAGTAGTGATCAGTGAATAATGCAGCATAGTAAATAGTGATAAGTGAATAATAAGTTTAAAATGGAGCAAGAAGTGGTACCTGGTCAGGAGTCAGTTGATCTAACGATGCTCAGAACCTCTCCAGGTCCTTCCTTCTGTTCTTTCTCCCCTTCAGGCTATAAGCCCACCGAGCAGCATGGGGGATAATCAGAGGATCAGCAGCAGAGTTCGCCAGGACATGTAGCCCGAGGAACTCATAAGTTCATAGCTGTAAAGAGAATGTGTTAACATAAGAGCAGATAATAGATAACAGAAAAAATAAATGAACAGTGCACAAAAACTGAAACGTACCTCCCAGACCCTCTAATATCCCATAATGTTGAGCTTCTAAGGGAATTGGGTCAATGCCCTCATCGAACCATAGAGCATGGCAAGAGCAGCTCCTCCCCAATCATATGTAGATATTGCCCAAGGTGGGTGAGAGCACCAAGACAATGAAGATGTGTAGTATTCTCCTTGTTCGAGAACAAGGAGCTACCAAACATATACAGTAGGAAAGCACGAGCAACCCAGTCATAATAACAGGGCTTGGTACAATAAAAGTGTTGGAAGTGCTCAAAGAACCAAGTGTACCTAACTCAATCGCTGTCCATCTAGACTGATAAGGTGCCCAGAAGGTATGTCAAAGGGTCTATAGAGCAAGCGATGTCTGGGTCAAATGGAATGGGGCACCTCTGACCCTGATACATATGATCATAGCGATGTCCAATGGTGTCAATATGGCCTCAAAGGTAGAGAAATGAAAGGTGTTGGTGGTGTCCCACCACCTCTCAGCTAAGGCTATCAACCATATTCGATCATTACTGGCCCTACCAGTAACGGTATGACCGAGCAAAGTCAGAGGCATCGATGAAGGCCCGGCTAGGAGCAGAAAGGACACTATACCACTCTAACACCTCACTGGAAGTAGAGCCATCGAAACTGTAGACGTATTGGCCATCCTGAAAAGAAGATGCTGACATAATATATAATAGGATCAGTCAAATCAAGCGGAATGCAAAAAATGTGAAAGAAAAAGGAAAGGAATAAAAAACCCTAGGTTCGTTTGTGTATAACGATCATTCAGTTCTTTCAACCCCGAGAAGATTAGGCACCTTAAGCCCTGCTGCACCAGGCAAATCTTTCAACCCTAGGTTGGTGTACGTATGACAACCCTTCGGTTCTTTCAAACCCTAGAAGACTAGGCACCCTAAGCCCTGGTGTGCCAGGATAATTTTTGAACCCTAGGTTCGTGTGTGTGTGACAACCTTTTGGTTCTTTCAAGCCCTAGAAAACTAGGTACATTCAGCCCTGGTGAGCTAGGTAAATCTTTCAACCCTAAGTTCGTATGCATGTGACGACCCTTCGATTCTTTTAAGCCCTAGAAGACTAGGCACCCTAAGCCCTGGTGCGTTAGGTAAATCTTTCAACCCTAGGTTTGTATGTGTGTGATGACCCTTCGGTTCTTTCAAGCTCTAGAAGACTTGGCACCTTAGACCCTGATGAGGCAGGCAAATCTTTCAACCCTAGATTTGTGTGTGTGTGACAACATTTTGATACTTTTAAGCCCTAAAAAAATAGGCACCTCTTTTAACCCTAGGTTTGTGCGTGTGTGATGACATTTCGGTTCTTTCAAGCTCTAAAAAACTAGGCACTCTAAGCCCTAGTGCGCCAGGTAGATCTTTCTACCCTACATTCGTGTCTGTGTGACGAATCTTTGCTTCTTTCAAGCCCTAGAAGACTAGGCACCTTTGACTTTGGTACACCGGTAAATCTTTCAACCCTAGGTTCGTGTGTATGTGACGACCTTCGATTCTTTCAAACCCTAGAAGATTAGGCACCCTAAGCCCTGGTAAACCAGAAAAATTTTTATTCTAAATCCCCTAGATTTTTTGATTTTCTAAATAAAAAAATAAAAAAAAAATAAAAACCCCATAGATTTTGTATTTTTTAAAATAAAATAAATTAAAAATAAAAAAATAAAAAAGCCCCTAGATTATGTGATTTTCTAATAAAAAATAATAAAAATGAAAAACCACCCCTAGATTTTGTGATTTTCTAAATAAAATTAAAAAAAAACACCCCCTCAGATTTTGTGATTTTTCTAAGACAAAAGTGAAAAACCACTCCCTTAGATTTTTAGTGATTTTATAAAAAATAAAAATGAAAAACCACCCCCTTAGATTTTTGTGATTTTCAAAAAAAAAAAAAAAACCACCTCTCTTTGTTAGCATCAAAATCCCAATCCTAGTGTCCAAACGCTTTATCCAAAATCTCTTTTGCACAGGTACCTAGCTAGTTTCTAATTCGATGTTCGGATTTATCTTTTTAATTATGTTAAGTATGTCCAGTTCATTCACAGATCTCAATATTGCATGTTCAACTGAGGCAATTATCATATATATCACATCGCAAAATAACAAGTCACATTGGATCTTAGATATGCATCTATGTTCGAGACGATAAACGTAAAGTATGCTTTGATACTAAAGGAAAGGACAAGAGAACCTACCGAAATTCACAGAAATGAAAGATGCTGCTCGGGCTTGCAAAGCAGCAGGTTGTTAACAATTACAGTAGTCGGAGGCTCGTACTGCCTCATCCCGCTAGAACCCTGGCAGTGGGGTGCAAGGGCGTACGTGTGTGGGTCAAAAGGTGTAGGAATACCCTCGCTAGCGTGTGGATCTAGAAAACCCGCAACCTCAGCCTCATCCGTAGCCTCCTGATCTGTAGCTGCCTGCTCTACTGCTGCTACTTGTGTCTCGGCAACCACTCGTGCCTTGTCCTCAGTAGCCTGACGAAGAGCTCGCTCCGCCTCAAGAGCAAAAGCATCCATCGCCCCAATGCAATGGAAGGCTATATAGAGGAAACCCTACTGGCAGGAACGCTGGTGGTCGTGCCTCCAAGAATGCCCATGGAAGAGCTCTCACTCACAGAAGGTCCTCGCAGTGCCTTAAAGATGTCACCGCCTCGTCTAGGTTTGGTCATGTCAGTGGGATAACCGAAAAAGAAAAGGAAGATGATCGATAAAAGCTTGAAACCAAGAGAGTGCTGAGAGAGTCTGAGAGAGCAAGAAGATAAGAGAGAGAAGGAATGGGTTGCGAATGAGGCCTAACCTGCGCGTCCTAGGGGTCTTGGGGGTGCTAGGAATACAAGGTAGCGACCGCTATGTTGGTGAAGTGCCACGTGGTGATCGCCATATCCGTTTGAAATTATTCTGGCGCCCGCCACCTTATCAACGATCATATCACCCACCTTATACGTTGAACCTGGCGACCGCCACGTTAGGAGTGAGTGGGCACGTGTTTTTAGGTGTAGTGATTATGTTTGGGCTTTTTAATGCTCCTTGGGGGGATGTTTGGGTCTTGTGTGGGTGTTTTGTTTTATGTAAAAAATATTGTTAAACATTGTCTTGATTAATTTTTTTTATGTGTTGTTTTCCTTTTAAATAATTTTAAACCTTGTTTTGGTTGTATTTAACGTGGTGTTTTCTCTTGATAAAATTAATTTTAAAAAGCTTTGACTCGGTTTCTAATTATTTTTATCCTATTTTCGGCCTAAATTTTTAGGTTTTGACTCGACCTATTAATTCGTGGTTATCCTTCCGATGAAAATAATTTTAAGTCTTGACTCGGTTTCTAATTATTTTTATTCCATGTTTTGTCCCGAGTTTTTAGGTCTTGATTCGACCTATTAATTCATGGTTATCCTTCCGATAAAAATAGTTTTAAGCCTTGACTCGGCTTTTAATTATTTTTATCCCGTGTTTCGTCTCGAATTTTTAAGTCTTGACTCGATTTATTAATTCGTGGTCATCCTTCTGATGAAAATAGTTTTAAGTCTTGACTCGAATTTTAATTATTTTTATCCCGTGTTTCGTCCTGAATTTTTAGGTCTTGACTCGACCTATTAATCTGTTGTTAGCTTTCCGATGAAAATAGTTTTAATTCTTGACTCGACTTTTAATTATGTTTACCCTGTGTTTCGTACTGAGTTTTTAGGTTTTGACTCGACCTAGTTAATCCGTTGTTGCTTTTCCAGTTAAGATAATTTCTAGGATCTTGACTCGATCCTTTTAATTATTTTATCTCCAGCTAAGCTCTTAGATCTTGACTCGATCTTTGACTTGTTTGATTGATT
The DNA here is from genome assembly GCA_034768845.1 of Heliamphora exappendiculata. NCBI lineage: Eukaryota > Viridiplantae > Streptophyta > Magnoliopsida > Ericales > Sarraceniaceae > Heliamphora > Heliamphora exappendiculata. The sequence goes on along the minus strand of JAOTRH010046267.1, from coordinate 3,339 downwards.
GTGACCCCTTTAGATTTTGACTCGATCTTTCAGGTATTGTTTGATCATACTAGTATCTGTATCATGTTTTGCATCTTGCATCTATGCATCTACCCCAAGAACTACGTTTTGGTATAATCCTTATCAAAGGGGTACGTAGGCAGTTCAATGAAAATTCAAGTACGACCAACATCATATGCATACCCGTGTGTTTGTGGCCTAAGATTGACGGCTCGGTCAAATGAATGTTGTGTCTGAATCTTTGTTATAGCTTGCATCACGCATTTCTATGTAAGTTATATTAAAGAAGAACAATTGTAAACACCCCAATTTAACCCTACCTAATCTTAGGTTGATCCGAGTAAATTCGATGATGAAATCAAGTGGAATGGTGCTTTAGAACGATTCTCAGGAAACGATCTAAACTAAGTACCCAAGCTAAATGATCAAAACCTTCAAACTAGTGAACCTACATTGCCCAAACCTTGAAACGCCAGCTTCAACCCTTGAGCCGCCATCTTTGAACCTTGGGGTCGCCAACTTCATTGTGGTGACCTCCATATGAACTTCTTGAAAACCTTAGCAAAGGCGGCGGATGGCATTTTTAAACCTGGGGGTGGTCAACTTCATTGTGGCGATTGCTAGAAGAAGCCTTTGAAAACTTGAAATTTGTGGCAACCACCAACTCCATACTTGACAACCACCAATTCCAAAAGTCCTAACGTGTCCCAAAACGTGCTAGCACCTCATTGGTTGATGAATACTATAAATACCATACCTCTAGTGTAATTTTAGATGGACAATTTTGATATCGGAACTATTACGGGTTAGAAAGCGAGAGAATTCTAATATCGATACTCTGCTGAAGTACTAAGAGGACGACTGCCGATACCCGGCCAGATTCTTGACTCACCTACCCGTTGGAATTAGAGTATTACCCAAAGATTGGAATGTTGATCACTACTCCGCAACTCGAGAATTCACCCAGATAGTCGCGATTCAGGTATTTCGTTTAGATCCCCAGTCCCTCTTTCTCCACTTTCTCTCTTCTAGGGTGACTGGGTTAGTTTTGATACCTTATTCCTCATGCCTAATTCGTGTTGCTTACGTAATTAATTCAATTATCTCATTTTGTTAGATCGTGAGCATTTTGTTAGTTAGGATAAGTACGTTTTTATTAGTTAAGTTGAGTTAAAGTCATGTTATAAAAATTAAATTTAGTTTTACTTTATCCATATTGCACATTCATTGTGCATTCACACTTAGCATGTTGTTCCTATTGACTCCATCAAAATAGTGCCAACATGTTCGGCAATTACGATTTACAATATCATGATTGTCACATTTGGTGTACTCACATTCATACGGTCGTAATCATTAATATTTTGCTTGTATATTAAAATTTTCTAGTTAAATAACGACTATTATATTTCTATGTTGTAGTTGTCACTTTCATAGTTTAATTCCCTTTTCATCTTTTTTTATTTTGTTGGTAATTAACTTGTGATCTCCATTTGAGTGTAATTAGGTGACTTTTGAGCATGTGTTTATTTACTTTGTTTAGAATCATGATTGAGATAATTAGGATGTTTGAAGATATTTGATTGTTTGACAATATTGTATGCAATTGCGATTAGAATCTAGGAATTTTTGGAATTACATTTTTTTTGGTTTAGTATCATGTCATATTTATGTTAGTTTAGGTTATTTCGTGATACCATGCGATTTGCTCCATGTATTCTTTAATTAGAAATTGCATGACGTAAGACTTAAGATTTTCTTTTGCTACTTGTTTCTTTTGGTGTTCTATATACATGTGTTATGTATTTTTTCTTACTTGGTTTTGAATGTTTTTTCTTTGTCTCTATTTTCTATATTTGCATGCACTGGAGAGATCTAATTAAGAACCAATTATGATTACTAGAGGTCAACCGCACGGTTGGACGAACGTGGTGCTAACACCTTTCTCGATTCGTACCTTAATCCCCAAACTCTTGTTTTCTCTCGTTACCATTTTAAAGATTAGTGGCTCATTTTGTTCATCTTTGTTTTTGTCAAAAATCAAGTGGCCACTCCATTTTTCAATAAAAAAGGTTTTCAAATTTTTAATTTTCAAAGTGTTAAAACATTTTTTAAACATCTCTTAAATTCCCTATTTTAAAACCAAAACCCTAAATCACAACTCCATAGCGGGGTTTCAACTTTTCTTTTCAGTTAAAAATTGAATATTTATAGTTCTCATCGTTTTGTGCTGGCGTAGCTTTCCTGCTGATCTTAGATGATTCAAATGTGATCTTAGCCTTGGTGAACCTTTTCAGTGGCTTTTCGGACGAGTTTTGATCCCGTAAGGTGATCTTTTATGTATCATTCCAACAACCTATGGCTTGATTCTTTCGTCTGTGGAGCTCTTTTGAAAGGTGCTGTATGAGATGGGGTACGCTTTTCGTTACATGATGGAGGTTTCCTTGATGATTCATCTTCAATAGGTTTTTGACTTGGTCGATGAACAACCAATTATTACTAAAACTCTAGCTATAGTTTCTATATTTCTCGTAGGGCCGATTATTCTTTATTCGCAGGGTAGCGTATCAATATTTTATTTAAGGGTTCCGATACTCTACACTTTCTTAGTATAATGAGATAGTATAAAGATTACATCAAATCGAATCAATAGTATGTAATGGGTAAGGAGTAAATGAATAGATTACCTGTGATTAGTTCTTCCACGTTCTGACGATCTCCTTGAACTAAAGTTACGTCCTTGCTTGTCTTTGGTTTTTGTTGTCATTTGTTCGTGCCTCGTACGGTGGTCTCCTTGCATTCTCGATCCCTTGATTCAGATTTCCTCTTCCATCGTTAACTGCTAAGAGTTTCGGACAATTTTTCTTAATATAGTCTTCTACGCCGCATTTGAAACATTTGTTGGTTGCCTTCAAACAAATTCCCAAGTGACTTTTCCGCACGTTGCGCAGGTGGTCCTCCCGTTGTCTTTCTTTATCGTTCAAACATCTTGCTTCTTTGAATTCTTCTCCTCGGTGTTTCCTAAACTCGCGGTTTGACATTTTCACTTCTCAAAGAGCTTGCGGCTTTCGTCATTCTCTTTCTCTACCAGCAACGCTCGGTTAACAACGTCAACATAAGTGGGTAGCCTTAGAGGTCAAATCATTCTTCTAATTTTAGGCTTCAATCCGCATTCAAATTTTTGGGCCTTTATGTGCTCAGTGTGAATCATGTATAGGGCGTACTCTGCAAAATTGGTGAATTTCGCCTTATATTCTGAAACCGTCATTTCTCCTCGTTGCTTAAGTTGTTGAAACTCAGTGCATTTTGTATGTCGTAGGGATTGGAGAAAATACTTCT
>JAOTRH010046256.1:0-19734 GCA_034768845.1 Heliamphora exappendiculata | reverse complement strand
ACACTCAAGTGGCTAATCTAGGAGAATGTGCCAAAACTTGGTGAGTAAGTTTCATAAACTCAAGTTAAGTTTAAAGTAACTAAGGTTAGTTAACCTATGGTTAAGAAAACTTCCTAGGAAGCTTCCTATTTGAATTTTGGCTATAAAAACTGTTAGAGGCAATACTGTTAAGTTCATTATTTTTGTAAACGATTTTCGGTAAAAAATTAACTGGACGGGCAAACGCCGAAACATGCTCCAGATAAAACTTTTGACTAAGAACGATCAAAATAAAACTCGTGCAACCAAAGTTAATTTAGATGAATACTTCTTGTCGATCTAATCTTCAACTACGACTTAATTCTAAATTGAAACTCCAGTAAGATCTTCTACTGTATTCCCTTACACGATTCTCAAACGTAGTGTGGGCTACGATTCTCCGAGAACTCGTACCGACAGAATCTCGATTATTTTACTCTTGAAAGACAAAAGTAATATAATAATAATAGTGATACAAAATCATCAAAAACTGATTTAGCCTACCTGTATATATATAGGGGTATAGCAGGGATCTAGGGAGTAATTATGAGTTAGACTTCCAATGGAAAACAGACACCTACTAGAGGTTTCTGCAATTACGGAAAGACATGCAGCAGTTTCTGTAATTTTTATAAAATATTGAATTACAGTTCACACCACTAAAGAACTATAATTGCACTATGACCTATAATCTCAAGACCTTCTTGCATTGAGTTCTTGTTATTAAATACTTACCATTTTTCTCCACGTTAAGATTTTCGATACTCGTCAATTAAATTTAATTACTGACAATTTAATTTAATCGGCATCTTGATATTCTTTAAACCATTTCGCTTAACTTATTTGATCACCGGATAATTAAATCCACCCACAGGATTTGTTCCGGTCAAAACTTATAAGCATCCTTAAGTGGGTATCATCAATCCCGATATATCAAGACGTGGTTCCGTCAATAATTAATATTTGTCATATAAATAATACTGCTATCCAACTCACTGGGAATATAAACCCATATAAGATCCCACCCTCTAATGAATCAAAACAACGAATATTAAATATATGCAAATCAATAATTATTTTAGGATTAAGAAGATAAGCAATATTCATAATAACATTAGAGTGTGAATTAATTTATATAGTCAGTACAAAATTAATTATCCAAAATGTCCCGTTCAATACACACAATGTGTACGGCACAGAGAGTCGAAATAATAGACGACGTTATTATCTGTTTTCCGTAATTAAGACAGGCCTACTAAAATTTTGTGCCACAGTCGTATCAATAGTATGCCCATTTCTATTTAAACTGTGAATATAAAACTTATATTTTGCAAGAACTTAAAATCTGGTCTTTTGTGTGTAAGTCATACTCTACACATCAGATTAAATACTATACAGAATATCGGACATCCATGCATAACATTAAGAAATGATATACATACATTGCTCATAAAGATTATCATAAAATAAAAAATAAAATTAAATACTAAAAACATAGCTTTCAGTATACGAACCCTAATAATCTCCACTTATACTCAAAACTATGCTGCTATACATCTGACTCCCACGCCCTTTACACGACTATAAAAAGTCTTAACCGGTAAGCTCATTATAAAGGATCTGCAAGGTTGTCTTCTGATGTAAGCTCTATATTTGACTGAAAATCTGAGTCTATGTACCCTAGAGGTACTAAACTGTCTGCCTGGTAAACGAACATATAATCTTTAATCCTTTTCAGGTACTTGATTATATTTCTTTAACATAGTCCAATGCTTCTGCCCTGGGTTAGACTGATATCTGCTAACCATGCCAATACAAAGCAGATGTCGGGTCTAGTGCAAAGCATAGCATACAAGAGGCTTCCTATTGCTGAAGTCTAAGGAACCGTCTTTATCTTCTCTATCTTATCAGGTGTCATAGGACACTGATCCTTGGATAGAGTGATTTCATGCCTGAAAGGAAAAAACTCTTTCTTGGAATCCCGCATGCTAAAATGAGCAAGGATATCATCGGTATATTTTGCTTGTGATAAGCCCAACATCCTTTGTTTCCGATCTCGCACAAGCTTGATCCCAAGGATATGACTGGCTTCTCCCAAGTGCTTCATATCGAACCGCTCAGATAACCATACTTTAACCGTAGATAATGCACCCACATCGTTTCCAATGAGTAAGATATTATCTACATAAAGTATTCGGAAGATCACCACGCTTCCGTCATGCTTGTTGTACACAGGACTCATCCCGAAGTTTGATGAAAATCATAAGACTTAATAGCTTGATCCAGTTAAGTGTTCTAAAACCTCGATGCCTGCTTAAGTCCATAAATTGATCTCTTAAGCTTACGCAACATATGTTCTTGGCCCTTTGCAATGAATTCGTCTGGTTGTATCATATAGATATACTTGTCAAGATTTTCATTAAAGAAACCTGTCTTGACGTCTATTTTTCAGATGTTGTAATTGAAATGAGCGACAATGGATAAGAGAATCCGGATAGACTTAAGCATGGCTACCGGTGAAAAGGTTTTCTCATAGTTGATCCCTTCTTTCTAAGTGAATCCTTTAGCAACAAGCCTTGTTTTAAAGGTTTCAACCTTCCTGTATAGTCCTATCTTCTTCTTGTAGATCCACTTGCATCCAATGGGTTTTATCCCTTCGGGTGGTTCTACAAATTTCCAGACCTAATTGGAATACATAGATTCTATCTCTGAATTCATAGCCATTTGTCAAAGATCTGTATAATTGTCTTGTAGTGCTTCATTATAGTTACAGAGCTCGGTATCTAGTTCTACTGGGATCTTGTTAAATGACTCTCCCAAGAACATATACCGATCAGATTGATGAACAAATCTCCCACTACGACGAGGCACTACCTGTGTCTGTGCACTAGTAGTAATAGGCTGTGCAAAATTTGAACCCTGTGTATCAGCACCCTATTTTTGATTTGCACCTGTCCCGATAATCTTTTCACTACGACGAGATAATGTGATATCAATGACTTGTGGTTCCTCTTTTATTCTACTGGTATTTTCTCTGAGTTCTTCCAGAATAATTTTGCTTTTGGGCCTGTGATCCATAATACAATCCTCTTCCAAGAATCATGTATTGGTGCTAATAATGACCTTCTGATCCTTAGGATTATAAAATAGACCACCTTTCATTTCCTTGGAATATCACATAAAGAAACAGACTTCTGTCTTTTGTTCGACCTTACCCGCGTTCCTTTTCAGTACATGTGCTGGACACCCCTAAATCTGAATATGTTTCAGACTAGGCTTACGCCTGGCCCACAATTCTCTGGGAGTAGAAGGTACTGACTTAGAAGGTACCAAGTTCAGAATGTAAGCCGCTATCTCTAAAGTATGTCCCCAAAACGAATCTAGTAAATTTGAATAACTCATCATTAACCTTACCATATTCATAAGAGTTCTATTCCTTCTTTCTGCTATACCATGTTGTTGTGGAGTGCCAGGTGCAGTCAACTGGAATATAATTCTCTCTGATGACAAGTAGTCCTTGAACTCTTCAAAGAGGTATACCTCACCACGATCGGATCGTAGTGATTTGATATTTTTACGTAGACGCTTTTCCCCTTCTGCCTTGAATTCTTTGAATTTTTAAAAATATTCAGACATACGGTGCGTTTGGTAAATGTATCCATACATTGAGTAGTCATCAATGAAACTGATGAAGTACTCAAAACCACCTCTAGCCTGGATTGTCATAGAACCACACACATCAGAATGAACCAGTTCCAACGATTCTTTAGCTCTATAGCCTTTGGCCAAAAAGGGCATTTTGATAATCTTACCCTCTAAGTAAGATTCACAAACTGGAAGTGTCTCCATTTTTAATGATCTCAAAGGTCTATCTGCTACCAGTTTGTTTATCCTTTTTAGATTAATATGACCCAGGCGTAAGTACCGAAGAGACGTTTGGTTCATTAAAGAAGAAAATTTTCTCTTATATGGTAATATAGATGTATTATTTGTTTCAGTCAGTTGCAGTGTAGAAGAGATTGGAGTAATAATATAAAGATCATTCACCATTGTACCAGAGTAAATAACCCATTTTTTATCCTTAATAACCAAAGAGTTATTAAAATAAATCAAATATCCGTCCTTAGCAAATCCATAATTGGAAACTAAGTTCATTCTAATGGTAGGTACATAAAGACAATCTCTCAATATTAAAACTCGATCTCTACCAAAATTGAGAGTGACGTCTCCTACTGCAACTACTGTTACATTTGTATTATTATCCATATGCAGGTAAATCTCCTCATTACTAAGTTATCGATTTTCCTAGAACCCCTGCAATGAATTGCAGATGTGATTAGTAGCTCCCGTATCTACACATCAGGTACCAGTAGATAACCCCGCTAAACATGTTTCCACACCTAGTGAACAGAAATTATCGTGTTTGTTCTATTTTTTGAAAAATACTGGATATAATTTTTTCCAGTGCCTGGTCTGGTTGCAATGAAAACATTTGACTTCCGGCTTTTTTACACCAGTCAGTGGCCCACCAACTACCCTAGAAATCGTGTCTCTCTATTTCTGAACTTTTTTCTCCTTCATGCCTTCCGGCCCAAAGGAAAAATCTTTTTATGAAACAGACACATTTTCTGGTATTGAAAGAATATCATTGGTAGTTAAAGCTATATCCAATTTGTATTTCCAGTCAACATAATTTGGTCATTTAAGTTTGCTTTCTTTGAGTATTGATGCTAGTGGGCTAAAGTTAATTTTAATTCTAATAATCACATAATTAAAAAATTGTTAATTATGATGAGCACAACTTTGAATTTATTTTAATTTGGTTCCCTCTACCATTTTAAAATTAATTCGCCAGCAGTCTGGTTACCTGAGAATAGCATGCCACGATGGGTGGACGTCTACTATTTTTTATCAGATCAGACATGCCAATTCTTTTTAATTTTACTATCTAGGCAACAAACCATGCCAAGTAAAATTAAATAGCTGACATAATTTCGGTTCAATATATAATATCAGTGACTCAGCTGTAGAGGATACTATTATATACAGTTAAGCGTTAACCATTACCTAATCTCAATTAATCACTTTGTAATGAACTCTTCAGTTGGAGAAGTGATCCACACTAACAACTATTCAGAATTATCCATAAAGGAGATTTGCTCTGGCGATACCTCAATTAATATGTCCGATGGGGAGGAAGACCTTACTGCCAGCACGCAAGATTTAATTGCATTGCCTACAAACTGGTGATGGAGACCGCGGAATTTATCTGTGAATAAATTCCCTCTCCCACTTAAATTTTTAAAATATTTTTGAGCGTTATAAAAATTTATTTAATTAAAATAAATTGATTAATTTCAAAAGCCGCACGATCTGAAGGAATTAAACATCTTTTTGTGTACAGAATTTTAAAAATTCTAGTTTATCAAATTATCTTTTCGTGTATAAATGTGTAACAAATCAAATTTAATAAATGCACAGTTTTTTCTTTAGTTTTTCAGCTAAGGTAGTGATTAAAGTTATTTATTTATTTTATTTTTTATTTTTTATTTTTTTTAAAAAATAATAATTTATTTCGATTAAATATTTTTGTATTTAATTAATTCAAAATTTAGAATTAATTCTCACGTTTTTTCAAGATATTTGTTTTAAAAAAAATAATCTTAAACGTGATATTTTATAAAAATAAAATATCTAATTTTTTATTTAATTAAAATTAATTAGTTAATAAAAACTTAATTTTATTTATTATTACAAAATATTTTAATTAAAACTAAAAATTTGAATTAATTAAATTTAGAAGATAAATAAAATTAATATTTATCATCAACGCAGTTAAAATATATAAAATAAATTAAATGCAAGATAAATAAAAAATATTTCAATTTTATGATTCGATTAAAATTCTAAAGAGCTTCAGTCTCTTGTTCTTAAAAGGATAAACTGTAATAATTCTTTTGTCAATCAGCTTTCTGTGTCTAAGTTGCATCAGGACTCCTTGATTCATCTATATTAGAAAATTCAAGCCAACCGAAACATGAAATAGTCTCCTTGCAATTCCAAACACCTGGCGCCAGTGTTCGTGGTAATTAAAAACACTGTTTTATGGAAAACTGTTTTGGGTATACGCTGCCTATGAATAGCTGAAGCTTCGGAACTTTGCTTCAGATTTGCTGCAGTTTGGAAGTTAGTTGCTTTTGGGAAAAAAAAATCTGCCGAAATAGCCTCCTGTAGCGCCATGTTTGGTTGGAATGGAAACTGCTGAATCCTTTTTACGTTGGCAACCAAAACTGTGTTGGAGACCTCACTATTCCCAAGCATCCATCAATCCAAACAACCGAAACAGCCTTGGATTTGCATTGAAACTGTGTTTGGCACAACAGATTTGCGCCACATATTTGGATGAAAAACTGGCGGCTTGCTCAAGTTTTGTGCAAGCTTTGTGCACTGCTGCTGCTTGGGAATTTGCATTGCCGCTGGATGGTGCTACGGCTGGATTGCATGGGAAAAATCGCTGCTTGGGCGCTTCTGTTGTTGGATAATGCGTCGCTGCTGCTTGGTGTGTTGGAGACCGGTGGTTTGTTGCTTCTGTTTGCTTGGGATTGCCGCAGCCTTAGGCTGCGTTTGGCTCCTCTTCTATATATACAGAAAAAAAAACTGAAGAGAAAAAAAACTGCAAAGTAAACGCGAGAACTACCGCTGGTTGTCGCCTCTTACCATAATTGTTCTTATTTTTTTCTTTCTAATAAACTAGAAAAAAAATTTAAAGAATATAAAATATTAACATTGAAACCAATGTCCCGCAGGCTCACATTCGATCAAAAAAAAAAAAATCTATCACGGTCAACTCCCGTACTTAAAAATAAATAATCATCATCTACGCATTCAATCAAACATGAAAATAAATAATGATCATAAAATTGAGATTTAGAACGCCTGCAAAACAAAGTTAGCAATAATTCTAAAACTACCCGGCCCCCGATAACCGTAAAGAAAAAATAAAATAGCTCTGATACTAATTTATTGGAGGCAATACTGCCAAGATCATTATTTTTGTAAACGATTTTCGGTAAAAAATTAACTTGATGGGCAAACGCCGAAACATGCTCCAATAAAATTTATGACGAAGAACGATCAAAATAAAACCCGTGCAACCAAAATTAATTTAGATGAATACCTCTTATCGATCTAATCTTCAACTACGACTTAATTTCGAGTTGAAGCTCTAGTCAGATCTTCTATTGTATTCCCTTACGTGATCCTCGAACGCAGTGTGGGCTACGGTCCTCCGAGAATTCGTACCGGCAGAACCCCGACATATTTAAGTTTTGAAAGACAAAAATAATATAATAATAATAATGATATAAAATCATCAAAAACTGGTTCAGCATACTCGCATATATATAGGATTACAGCAGGGACCTGGGGAGTTATTATGAGTTAGACTTCTAATGGAACATAGACACCTACTAGAGGTTTCTACAATTATGGAAAGACATGCAGCGATTTCTATAATTTTCATAAAATACACTCAATTACAGTTCATATCACTAAAGAACTATAATTGCACTCTGACCTATAATCTCAAGACCTTCTTACATTGAATTCCTGTTATTAAATGCTTACCATTTCTCCCCACGTTAAGATTCTCGATACTCGCCAATTAAATTTAATTACTGACAATTTAATTTAATCGGCATCTTGATATTCCTTATGCCTTTCCACTTAACTTATTTGACCGTCGGATAATTAAATTCACCTGCAGGGTTTGGCTCGGTCAAAACTTAGAAGCATCCTTAAGGGGGTATCGTTAATCCCGATATATCGGGATGTTGATTCCATCAATAATTTATATTTGCCATATAAATAATACCGCTATTCAACTCACCAAAACATAGACTCATATAAGATTGCATTCTCTAATGAATCAAAATAACGAATATTAAATATATATAAATTAATAATTATTTTAGAATTAAAAGGATACGCATTATTCATAATAATCTTAGTGTGTGAATTAATTTATATAGTCAGTATAAAATTAATTACTCCAAATATCCCGTACAATATACACAAAGTGTACTGATACAGACAGGCAGAACAATAGACGATGCTATTATTTGTTCTCAGTAACCAAGATAGACCTACTAAAACTCTGTGCCACAGTCGTACTGATGGTATGTTCATTTTCATCTAAACTGTGAATACAAAACTTTTATTCTGCAAGAACCTAAAATTTGGTCTTCTGTGTGTAAGCCGTACTCTACCCACCAGATTAAATACTATACAGAATATTAGACATCCATGCACAACGTTAAGAAATGATATACATACATTGCTCATAAAGATTTTTAGAAAATAAAAAATAAAATTAAATACTAAAAATATAGTTTTTAGTATACCAACCCTCACAAAAAGTGACCTAACCCACCCTTTTTCTAGATAATTTCGTTCATAGAGAGAGAGAGAGAGAGAGAGAGAGAGAAAAGAAGAAAAGAGAAGAAAGAAGGAGGAGGATCCATGGAGCTTGAAAGCTAAGGCCAAGATTTTTCATTACCAAGAAACAACTTCTAAACAAGGCATGGAAGTTTTGTTACCCAAGGAGCAAGCTTAGCTCATTGACAAAGGCTCGGTTCGTATGCATATAAGATAAGGTGAGAGTGCTTAGCCATTATCTTGAACATGGGCTTATGTAATTGAAGCTTAAAAATGTTTTGAAGTGTATGTTTTAAACTATGACCAGTTTGACGATCGCATGAACCTATTATTTTCAAAAGCCATGATGTTTTTAATTCAAGTGTGCTATCCATGATATTCTGAGCTAGCATGATGTTACTATGAAAGTATAGTTAATGTTGTGTGATTGTTTCAAAGTGCAAAGTTGTAAAGGTTTCTGCCATTTATATCCTGTTATGAGGGAGGTTACCCAACTATGGGTTTTTTATTTGTCCCTTTAGGGGAGGTTTCCCATTAAGCGGAGGTTTTTGCCTTTAAGGCTTTTGGGCTGAGTCTTAGGTTTTAGCACATACCACTCGTGCTTGGTAGAGTGTGGCCTTCATTCCATCACGTTACTATCCGTGCATTGAGAATTGAGGTTACAGTACCGTCGAAACTCCCGATCATGAGGTTGACGACTAGTTGGACATTGTTGCGGTTTGAGTTTAGAATTGAGAAAGTGGTCATGCATTTTAAATTTGTGGCAGTTGAGCCAGGAACATATTTTTGTTTGCAATACTAAGAAAGTTCTGTTTAATCTGCGATATTTTCATGTTCAAGCACTTGCATCTGTTTCTATATTTTTGTGGAAAATGTGATGAATTATTTTTAGAAAGAGTTTTCAGTTATCCTTAACTAAGTAATTGTCTTTTCTGTTCATGATAATGCTAAGTGCACTCTCTTGTAACCTCTGTGGTTATAGATACTAGGAACGGTTAGGAGTTGGTCCACCACAGGCGTCGTCGAGTAATTTTGGTTCTGGTGTTGGGAATTGTTTTGGTTCAGTTTTTTTTTCTTTAGTTTTTAGTTTTGGCAGAGCTTCATGTATAAGATCCTGGAGGTTTTTGATGTTTTAGAAGTAATGTATGCCCTTGGGATGGAGAATTCCTAGTGACTCATGTATACCTCTTTTGACATTAAGGTTTTGTGGTTGCTTAAAAGTTCTTATTTGGTCTCTTAATATCTTTATTCATTGTCTTTCTCTTTGGCCGCCAGTCTGCAGCGAGATCACATCCCTTTGTACAGGTTTGGTACCTTGCAGGAGCGGGGTGTTACAACTTCAATCCATAAAGAGAGCGAGACAGATGGCGGAGAGGACCCCGCAGTAGGAGGAGCACCTGCAAAAGAGGATAAGGGTAAGCAAGACATTAAAAAATCAAGAATATGAAGATCAGAACTCTCAACCCCTGACATAACTAAATCTGACGTAGAAAAGAAAGGAGTAGACTCCACAAAAATGACATCCTAAGAGATAAGGAACTTGTGTAGAGAGGGACAAAAGCAGCGGTACCTCTTCTTAGTCTTTGAATAGCCAAAAAAAATACATTTGACAGGCCGAGCATCTGACTTCATCTGATGGGGATGAGTATCATGAACATAACAAAGGGGCTTAAAAATTGTCTAGGGTAGAGAGAAAAGGCTCTTCCTGGGAGAAAGGACAGCCATCGAAATTTTACCACCAAGTACCTTAGAGGGAAGGTGGTTGATCATGTAATAAACAGTTAACACGGTATGCCCCATGAATTTCTTAGGTACATGTATCTGAAACAAGAGAGCTCAAGCAATTTTTATAATATGACGATTCTTGCGTTCAGCGACACCATTCTACTGTGGGGTAGCTGGGTAAGAATCTGATGTATAATGCCATGTGTGGACAGAAAAGTCTTCAGCTGGCTTGAAAGATTCTTGCCACCGTTATCACTGCGCAAATATTTATCCTGAGCCTGGAACTAGGTTTGCACTTTCGTACAAAAAGAGGAGAAAAAAGATGCTACTTCAGATTTATGTCACATAAGATATAAGAAAGTCACACGAGAATAATCATCCATAAATATGACGTAATAACGGAATCCAAAAATAGAGTCAACTGGACATGGCTCCCAAACATCTGTATGAACTAAAGAGAAAGGTGCCGAAGCTCGTTTATTAACCTGAGATTATAAAGGCACACACATGTGCTTTTCAAATCGACATAACTCACACTAAATATTAGAAATAGAAGGAAAATTAGGACAAAGACTATGCAAACTAGATAGAGATGGATGCCCCAAACGACAATGAGTCTCAAAATTGGGAGAGAAAACTATAGAGTAGGCCGTAGTAGCCACCTCATCTACCAAGTATAGCCCATCAGACACTCAACCTCTACTGATAATCTTCATCGTCATAAGATCCTGAAAAACACAGCTATTAGGATAAAAAGTTACACAACAGTTGAGATCATTAGTAAGCTGATTGACTGATAGCAAGTTAAATGGATTCCTAGGAGTATGTAAGACATTTGGTAGGGTTAAGGATGGCGTGGGAGTAGCAACTCCACGTCCTTTAACTGATAAGGAAGATCCATTGGCCACAAGAACACGACGATGGCTAGGAGTTACCTGATAGTCATATAAGATACCTGCAGAACTAGCCATATGGAAGGAGGCACCTGAATCAATCACCCAAGTAGACGGAGTAGTCGCCATACAGGCACTAGGATTACCTGTAAAGGTCGAAATGACATGAGCGGAAGGACTAGCAACACGAGACTGAATATATTATTCATATTCTGCGGAGGTCATCTCAACAAGCTACTTCTGAGAAGAGGAGGATGAGGCTGCCTGAGAGTAATCAGTAGTAGCATTGACTACTAGGGACGGTCTTCCATGTAACTTATAACACTGATTACGAATATGTCCCTGAATCCCATAGTAGTGGTAATAACGGGTCTCACAAGCACCTCTTTCACGGCCCCCACCTGTTTGACCGCCATCACGGCCCCTACCACGGCCATGGCTCCGAGTTTCATTGCCACCACGAGAAGCAACAAGGGCAGATGAGTCACTTGCATCAGGGGTAGACCTAGTGTCATCACGATGCATCGAATGACTGACCCGATGAAAAATCTCAAATAAGGTAGGAGTGTCTATCCTAGCAAGAATTTATGAACAAGCCGTGTCATATTCAGGATCCAAACTGGTCAAGAAACATATGACTAGAATCTGCATCCACTGCTCCTGAAATTTATTGAGAGAACTGGTAAATGGAAGAAGCCGATCGAACTCGTTAGCAAGCACTTTAAAGCTCATAATGTGCTCCTGAATGGGACGACCAGCCTGTTGCGAGCGAAAGAATCCTCGCATCACATGATACAGGCGCGATAAGTCATTTGTTGACGAATAGATATCCTCTAGAGCCTCTTAGATTTCTTTCATCGTATTGGCACTTGCAACCAAAATCTTGACACTACGGTCCAGTGAATTCATAATCTGACTAAAGAGACAAGCATCATCTCATACCCAGGTACGATAAATAGGAGAACTAGGATTAGGGGCATCGTCAAATAAGTGGGAATCCAATTCCATGCCTTGCAAGAATTTCAACACATTCTTCTGTTATAAAGGATAAGCAGAAGCACCGTCAAGCTTCTCATCAATAAGCTGAGTAGAAGAAGAGAACACCTCAGTTGTCATTGCTCGCTCGGTATGCGTCAGAGACTCAGCAGTCCCAGAAGTTCAGGTAGCAGACTTATCACCCTCCGATGACATTCTTGTTCATGTACCAGATAACCTACAATCAGATAACCCTCACTCTATCAACAAAAATTGGACAACACAGAACTTGTTGTTGAATGAAAAGAAAGCCATTGCACGAATGAATGAAGGGACGTAGTGAGGGAGAAGAAACAAAAAATAAAACTATTGAGACCCGTGCGCCTGTTCCGACGACTATTTAAGTAACTATTCCAGCGACCAACGATTATTTTGGCGACTTTTTTGGCAATATTTTTGGTGACTCGGCTAGGTTTCTGGCGATGGTTTAAATGGTCGGCAGCTGGTTTTGGGACACAATCGGTGACTGGCGGCGACTGTTTGGTGGGTTTCAACGATTGTGTAGGTGGCGCGACTGGTTTGGTAGTCCGGCGATTTGGTTTGGCGGTTTGACAATTGTTTTGGGTGGTCGGCTAGGGTTTTTGGGGCTGTCGATGACTATTTTGTGGTCTGTCGGCTAGGGTTTTATGGTTTGGTGGTGTGGCTTGGTGGTTCTTGGGCTGTCGACGAATGTTTTATGGTTTGTCAATGAGGGTTTAGTGGTGCGACTTGGTGGTATTGGGCTGTTAGCAACTGGTTTGGGGCTATCGGTGGCTTTTAGGCTGTCAGGGATTGTTATCAGGAATGGTATGTTTGGTGACTTGTTTAGTTAGGGTTTTGGTGGTCCGACGACTGGCGACGAAAGGTTGGTGGCTACTAGAGTTGCTAGAAGTCCAGTGGCTCTGATACCATGTTAACAAACATGATTAGATTGAATGAAGCCGTTGACCCTAATGGGGCACACACTAATTTATTTATAGATAAATAAGAATATACAATAAAATATGGTGTACCCTACCACATCGGATAACAATCATAATAAAGCTAATAATCATAATAAAGCTAACACAAAACGTTTTTTTCTAAAAACACTTTCTGTTCAAATAATTAAAACGTATCTAGAAAACACATTTTCCAGGTAAATAATTAAAAACGTTTATAGTAACAACGTTTTCAGTTTAACGTTATATTAAAAAAATGTTGTGTGTATAAGTTTAAAAATCCCTATTGTATACCCAATGCAATACTTAGAGGAGACCTTGGCATGCAAAAAGCAAGGCACTAAGGTCCCCAAAACATGCCTAAAGCAATGCCTAGGGAGCCCAAGACAAGGTCAAAGGATTCCGAAGAGACGACCTTGGCATGGCCAAAACATGACATAGCGTAGTCAAAATAGTCATCGTGAGAAGTAAAATGGGTCACATACAATGGTAGAATGCTACTCGTTCTTTTCTTTTCAATATGGAACATTGATTTAATGGTAGCAAGAGCCACATTTAGTTGTATGAATGTTCTTAATGTGTAGTAAGAGTAGTCACATGGCAAAGAAGTAAAGTCAAAAGCCATTGTCAATTGTCAAAAGCCATTTCTGGTGTAGCTAATACATGTGCAATATAACAATTAAAGATGCCCTTGGTATGACCAAATCAATACCTGGAGATGACCTTGGCATGTACAAAGAAAGGCACCAAGGTGTCTTAAACATTCCCAAGGCAATGTGTAGGGGTACCCAAGAGAAGGCCAATGCATTCCTAAGAGGTACCCTTTGTATGACCAAAACATAATATAGTGTTGTAGAAATAGTTATGATGAGTTGTAAAACTGGTCCTATAGAGTGGTAAAAATGCAACTAGTGCTTTGCTTTTTAATATGAAACATTAATTTAATGGTAAGAGTGGTCATAGTAGGTTATAAGAATGTTAATATTGTGTATTAAGAGTAGTCACATGGCCATGGCAAGGAGATGAGGTCCTACGAGAATGTCAAAACCATTCCTCGGTGTAGCTAATATGGGCACAATATAACTTTTAAAGGTGCCTTGGCATTGAAAATATAATACCTAGAGGTGCCCTTGGCATGCTCGAAGTAAGGCCCCAAAGTGCCCAAAACATGCCCAAAGTAATGCATAGAGGTGCCCAAGTCTCGGCCAAAGCATTCGAAAGAGATGCCCTTGGCATGACCAAAACATGACAATAAGTAGTGAAAATGGTTATGATCAGTAGTAAAAGTGGTCACATACTTGTTCTTAGAACTTTATTTTAATGGGTGAATCATATTATTACATCAAGTAGTAAAAATGTTCATGTCGAGTAGTAAGTATGATCACATGCAGTGGTAAAAGTTTACTTATTCTTGAAACTTTATTTAAATGGGTGAATCATATTATCACATTCGGTAGTAAAATGTACATGTTGAGTAGTAAGTATGATCACATGCAGTGGTAAAAGTTTACTTATTCTTAGAACTTTATTTTAATGGGTTAATCATATTATCACATTCAGTAGTAAAAATGTTTATGTCGAGTAGTAAGAATATTCACATGCAGTGGTAAAAGTATACTTATTCTTGGAACTTTGTTTTAATGGGTTAAGTAGTAAAAATATTCATGTTGAGTAGTAAGTATGATCACATGCAGTGGCAAAAGTATACTTATTCTTGGAACTTTGTTTTAATGGGTGAATCATATTATCACATTCAGTAGTAAAAATGCTCATTTGAGTAGTAGGTATGGTCACATGCAGTGGTAAAAATATATACTTGTCCTTGGACCTTTGTTTTAATGGGTGAATAATCACATGGAGTAGTAAAAATGTTTATGTTATGTAGTAGGTATGGTCATATGCAGTGGTAACAATAAACTTGTTCTTGGCCCTTTGTTTTAATGGGGAATCATCACATTGAGTAATAAAAATCTTCATGTCCAGTTGTAGGTATGGTCACATTATATGGTATAAGTATACTTATTCTTGAAACTTTGTTTTATTGAGCACCAGCTTCAGTCCCCGGCGCCCAACTCACGCTCGAGCGCCGGTTGGGGGCTATTTTTATAGATCATTTTTCAAACAAGCGTATCTTCATCTTCTGAGCTCCAAATTGGGTCGTTCTTGTGCTTAAATTGAAACCCCGAAAGTCTAATTTCCAATCGTTTTACTCTCATGTCAAAAATACTTTTGTGAAAAAAGTTCTGACCAAAATAGTGAGAATATATCAATTTTTCTCAAACATTTGCCATATGTTTTCGGACCGAACTTCTTTGCAAATATTATTTTTTATCACAATTGGACCTTTTTATCTAATTCTTTGCTCATTGAGCTTTATGCATGAACTATCACCCTTAGATATCTTGGAAAGAATTATCCTCATGCTTGCATTTCATAGTGGACATTTTCTCTAACGGAAAAAATAATCAAATCGAGTAGTAATAAAAGTCATGTTGTGTAGTATGAGTTTTCACATTCAGTTGTAAAAATCATGCTTGTGCTTGATTTTCATTACGGACATTTGTTTCAATGGTAAAAAATATCCATGGTACAACTCATTAATGCCTAAGGTGTAAGTCTTTTATGTACAAATGTTATACATAGATTCCATATTAGTCTACCACATGGTTATACTTACACATATATGCCCATATTAGTCTTGTGCACTTTTACTAAAAACGTTTTGAAGTATTACTAAAGAAAAAGGTATTCACAAACACATTCTAAGATTTTATATTGGAAGTGTTTTTGTTAAAAACGCTTTCCTTTTTAAGTATTACCAAATAAAGTGATATTTACAAACTTGCTTTCAGATTTTACACTAAAAGCATTTTTAGCAAAACCGCTTTCCTTTTTAAGTATTACCAAAAAAAACGGTATTCACAAACACGCTTTCAGGCTTTACACAAAAAGCGTGTTAGGCAAACACGCTTTCCTTTTTAAGTATTACCAAAGAAAGTGGTATTCACAATCACGATTTCAGATTCTACACCGAAAGTGCATTTAGCAAAAACGCTTTCCTTTTTATGTATTACCAAAGAAAGCGGTATTTGTACAGTAATCGTTATTATTAAAAACATTGTAGGAAGGTTCACACTATGTAGTAAGGAGCCAAGGTCCAAGGTCCCATGACATTACCAAAACCATTCCACGGTGTAGCTATGAAATACGCAAAACAACAATCAAAGGTGCCCTTGGCATGGCTAAATCAATACTTAGAGGTGACCTTGGCATTATCAAAGAAAAGCCCCAAGGTGCCCAAAATATGCCCAAACCAATGCCTAAGGGTGCCCAAGACAAGCCTAAAGTGTTCACAAGAGGTGATTTTGGCATGCCCAAAACATGATATAGTGTAGTAGAAATGGCTATAATGAGTAGTAAAAATGGTCCTGTACAGTGGTAAAAATGCTACTAGAGCTTTGCTTTTCAATATGGAGCATAGATTTAATGGTACAAGTGGTCACATTAGGCTGTAAGAATTTTTATATTAGGTAGCAAGAGTAGTCACAAGACCATTAAACTTTGTTTTAATTGGTGAATGATCACATGGAATAGTATGATCACATTGGGTAGGAAAAATATTCATATCGAGTAGTAGTTATTGTCAGATAGAGTGGTAAAAGTTAACTTGTGCTTGAACCTTTGTTTTATCACATGGAATAGCATGATCATATAAAGTAGTAAAAATACTCCGATCGAGAAGTAGGTATTGTCACATAGAGTGGTAAAAGTAAACTTGTTCTTGAACCTTTGTTTGATCACATGGAATACCATGATTAGATAGAGTAGTAAAAATATTCATATCGAGTAGTAGGTATTGTCACATAGAGTGGTAAAAGTAAACTTGTGCTTGAACCTTTCTTTTATCACATGGAATAGCATAGTCAGATAGAGTAGTAAAAATATTCATATCGAGTAGTAACTATTGTCACATAGAGTGGTAAAAGTAAACTTGTGCTTGAACCTTTCTTTTATCACATGGAATAGGATGATCGCATGGAGTAGTGAAAAATATTCATATCGAGTAGTAGGTATTGTCACATAGAGTGGTAAAAGTAAACTTATGCGCTTGCACCTTTGTGACGCCCCGTCCTTTGGGCACGTCGGGACATACATAAATATAAATATAAATATAGGGATATACTAGCCATATATTCATATTTATATACGATAGTTATTACATCATAAACGAGTTTTGAACCGTTCAAAATTTACATAACTGTTACAGTTTTGCCAAGAAAATTCAAAAATTACGCTAAGCACGAGAAAAACTAAATATAAGAGCAAAAGCTGAGATCTAGGTTCCTCAGAATGCATCAGCTGGATCCATGTGCTCTTGGAACTCACTTTGTTCTTTCAACTCTTCTTCTCCCTCTAGGTTGAACTACTCTAGGAACTCTTTCTCACATGTGACACGAATTCCATGAGCCAAGGTCCAGAAGCAAAATACTCTAACCTTCTAACTAATCTCACGGCATAAAATTCACCACAACACATATCATACAACACCCAGTACAATTTATAGTCAAGGAGACAAATAAATTTATGACAAGATAGTAGATAAGTCAATAAATATGTGCATATCAGATGTCGTATATGAAATGTGTATGCTTACTCAATGGCAATGGTGTGGGGGCTGCGCCATACTCCAGGTCAATAATATTCAATAAATCATTTCAAACACCGAGGACACGCCCTGGGTGTATAACCCAATTTTGTAACACCGGGGACACGCCTAGGGTGCACAAGGAGAATTCATCCCAAGCGGTTTATCCCACCTTAAGACTTGTGATGCCTTCGCCAGTGTCAACCCAAAAGTCCAAGCTGTCGAAATCCGAATGCTAGCGACGAACCTAGTGCCCAACAATATTCGTAAACCATTTGAAACACTAGGGACACGCCCAGGGTGTATAAATCCATTTTGTAACACCGGGGACATACCCAGGGTGCACAAGGGGAATTCATCCCAAAATATTTTCGAAAATGGCAACCAGGGACGCCCTAGACTTAGAATCAAGAATGTCAATCTCGAACAGCTCATCCCGACAACGGTTTACACAGATGGACTCTAATATGCCAGGATGCAAGTGACAATGTCAATAATGTATGGTATGGATCTCAAATACAACCATCAATAGCATGGCATCAACTAGCATGACCAGATTCATGGTATAACGTGCAAAACATAAGGTACAAGTATGTAAAGCACAAACTACAATTCTCAAGATATGATTCAACATGATTGCATGAATTCTAAATCATCATACATTCACTTAGAAACACAATTCAACTAATTCAAACCAATAATCATATAGAACTCGGGTCTCACAACAAGGTACTCACACGTACACTTAGCAATTTTTAAGGCAAAAAATCAAGTATTAAATTAAAAGGGTCGACAAGGTTTTGGGGTATCTAGACTTGAAATCAAGTTATGATTTCTATACACCATTTATATTAAAATATTTCCTACAATTATCATGTTTAACACCAAGGTCAAATCCTAAGGCAAATGGGTGAGCAATTCATCGTAAGAAAAAACGGTTCGGCACTTTTCTAAAAAATTTACCAAAAACATGCTTCTGTTGGTCTTGGCTTTGGGGTATCATATCAAGTCCAAATGAGCCCATTTTTAATATGTTCTATTTCAACAAGTTCTCTACAAGTTTCATGTTTAGAGTTAAGGGTAATTGTTTGAAACAAATTAGACATTTGGCCATTTTAGAAAATAGGTTCTGTCAGCCGTGAAAACTCAGCGGAGTCAGTTTTGGATAGAGGGTTTAAAACGGTTTTGGGGTTTTATCCCGAGGCTTTAAGGTCTTCTTTTTAGGCAAATAATACTTTAATATATTACCTACAATGTTCATGTAGACCAATTTTAGAATAGGTCATTAAAAATTGTGATTTTGAGTTAAATAAAAATATATAACATAATGTTCCTTGGGGGATGAAACTCAATAGAGATTTTCAAAGGAATTTTGACCTATCAAAGCTCAATATTTCGTTCTCATTTTGGGTGGGTAGATATATATACATGTTATCTACAACTTTCATGTTTTGACCAAAGTTCGGATCTCATTTTAAAATAGGGTTTCCAAGTCGGTAGTGTTGACTTTTCGAAAAATAACACACTGTGGTAAAATTGTAATAGCTTGAGTTCTGGTTATGAAAATGAGTTGAAACATACTTTGGATGAAAGATAACATAAAAATATAAATCTAGACTTAAAGAGCATGCTTAGATCAAAAGTTTACATTGAGTTATGGCGTTTTAAATCTCAGGGCAGAATTATCAAAGTTCTCAAACATTAAGCCTCTTAGGGTTCAAGTCTTCTACTTATGTCATGTCAAGTTTTTGTTTCGTTTCTTTGCATACTTGTGTTTTAGAGTTTAATATCAAGGCTCCATCACACTTAGAGGTCATCAAACTCAAAGATAACAACACATAACAACATCTCATATCATTCATAAACATAATAGCCTCAAATTTCCAACTACGACGCCTTTTCGATTTGATTTTGGTTCTCTATTTTTAGAGTGTTTAAAGGGATGCATTGGGAGATATTTTTAGGGATCTTAGACACATGGTGTAGAGATTTTACTTACTTGTTTTGAGAGATCAAAGAAGAGTGAAGGGCTGTGTTAGATCTAGGCAACTCAAGATGGTGG
>JAOTRH010046245.1:5750-19736 GCA_034768845.1 Heliamphora exappendiculata | reverse complement strand
AATAAGAAATATTATCCAATTAAAGACATTTATTTATAGAAAATGAAATATGAAAATCATCAAAATCAATTAAAGAAACTCTTGAGCTAACACTTTCTATATAATTGATATTAACAATTATAAGTAATTGATATTTGTAGTAAATAAATTATTAATATAAGATACTATTATATTTTAAAAATTGTGAAAATTTGAATAGAATGGTGGTGTTTGTGAAAACTATTACTAGTAGCTTATAAATTATATTTTGTAGTAGAAGTTATGAGTGCTTAGTAAAAATAATAATTTATAATTAAAATAGAAAAAAAAGTAGTTATAAATTGTAATAAAAATTATAAGTATTTAAAATTTTTGTAACTTATAACTAAAATTAGTAGTAAAAAATTACAAATTACTAACAGTAGCATTTTTAAATAATTCTAATATTTTGGGAATTTGTACTTTAATTTAATTTTTAAATTTTTTTTTCAAAAAAATAATCTTAGCTTTTTGACATTTTTAATCAAAAAATCAAAATTATCAATCAAAATATTTATTTATAGAAAAATTATATACACAGATTTTAAACAAGAAATTATTGACAAAATTTGATTTTAATCATTCAACAACTGATGGTTTTTAGTGCAAATTAATAATTAAATTAAATTAAATTCTTTAATGCCTATAGTTAAAAGTTTCTAAAGTATTTTTCATTTATTAAGTAATCAATTTGGGGAGGATGAATGGAATGGGTGAATGGGGTGATATGTGCTGGTATCTTGTCGGGTTTTATTTGGTTTGGTTGACTGTTTCTCTGCGAAAATACTAAATGGTGAACTTCCCTTCCAAATTAAACGAGACCGCAAAAACTATAATATCCAATGCAAAGGTCTCGTTTAGTTTATAATTTTTTATTTTTTATTTACAAAATTAAGAAATATGTTTTTATTTATTTTTATAAAAAAATAAAAATAAAAACATATTTGATAATATAAATGTTTAAAAAATAGTAGTTATGAGTTACGGATGAATCCAATCAAAATTTATTTACAAAACAAGTAAAAATACATTTTTTTTATTTCTTAAAATTTTATAAATTTTAAAAACTATTTACAGTTTTTTAAAATATTTACAATTTATAAAAAATTTAAAAACAAAAATAAAAAATAAAAAGTATAAACGTTACCAAACGGCACCAAATATTTTGCCAATTTGTTTCGATTTATTTCGTAGTAACTTGTGCGGCTTACATAGTTGAGTAAGTGATCGATGGGTAAAAATGTCAATCGAATCATATGAATTATGCTCAATTAAGTCTAGATTTTATCTTTATTAATATGTTTTATTAAATGTTTTAGTGTCAGCACAAGAATAGACAAGATAGTGAAGAAATGAACTAAAACAGAACAAAAAGTGAAAAAGAGATAAAAAGGGACAATATGAGAGAATTTCGTCCGGACGAAATAGGAGCATTTGAACGTTCTTAACCAGAATTATTTCGTCTGGACGGGCACCAAGACAGATTTGCACAAAAAGATTGCATTCAGGCAGGCATCCAGACGAGGCACGTAAGTTGGGCTGCGCAAAACTTTAAAACCCTAGGGCGTAGCTTTAATATAAAAAGGCCACTATGGGACAGAAGTGAGGATCATTCATTTTAGGATTCAAAGAGGTGCAAGAGGCGACGGCTGAGGCTTGAGAAATGACTAGAAGGCGAAGATAGAGGCTCGTGATTATATTTTTTCTCAACTTTTTGTTGGAAAAGTGGGTTTTGGATTGATTATAATATGATTTTTAGCTAATTTTGGAGTTAAATATATTTGGATTTGATTAATCTTTTTAGATGATTCCAAATTCTAATTAGTTTATCTCCATGAGTAGAGTAATTTTGAATTTTGTAGCAATCAAAATCATTAATAGGTGAATGAGAAATTGACTCCAAAAGTGTGTCATTGAAGTTGGCAAAATATTGGTAACTTGACCCAATCTTACATTGCTTGGTTGATGGAAAGTTGATGGAAAGTTAATGAGAAGCTCAAGTTGGAATTTGAGTTTGGGCCCCAAGGCGTACCAAGTTTTGTGGAAGGAGGAGAACCTACCTAAGAGTGGGTTCGACCCAAATCCCATAGCCGCGCGCGTCGCTGCCCGCTTGTCTGACTGACCGATCGTGTCGAGCCGGGCTTAGGCCTGGGCCTGGGCTTGGGTCCGGGTCCGTGGGCCGTGGGTTGCAGGTTGTGGGTTGTGGGTTCAGGTCGCCCCTTATCTTTTTACGAAAATTTTATTTAATTAAAATTTAAAATTTAAAATTTAATTTATTTAAATTTTAAATTAAGTTATACCGAACCGTTAGAGGGTTTGGGACCATTGAAGTTATATCGTTATGGTTTGCGCCTGTTAGGCGGTTTAACTGTTAGGCCGAACCGATTTGGCGTCGGTTCGGTTTAATCTGAACAGTTGTCATCAATGTCTATTTAAAGGCTGCTTCTCATCCCATATCAGCATCCAAAATCTAGCCTCTATTTTCGAAACTCTACTCTTGCATTTTTGTCACTGCTCAGTTCTCGAAAAAGTTCAAGCATAGCAGCGTTCGTTGGTATGCAGATTGCTGTGCTTCCTCTGCACAAGAAAATTATTTTATCTTGGAGGTAGACGTTCGTTAAATCGTAAGCACGGAAGCGAGGGCGTAAATTGTCTTAAGAACACAACGTTGAACGTTGGACTCAATCTCATTTTGTTCTTCAACAGTTCTGTAAGATTAATTTTTTGGTTCTGTTCTTGCTTTATTTTTTGTTTATAAAACGTTTTTCCAAAATAGTGTTTATTCGTTCTGTTATTTTAATTCTGTTTATCTGTTCAGTTTATTGTTTCTGCATACCAAAAACAGATTTCAAAATCTTTTATTTTTTTGCTTCTGTTTTACAGTTCTGTGTTATGTTTTAAACAGATTATTGAATTTTTATAGTTGCTGCTTTGGTTTTTACAAACCTACAGATTGTTGTTATTTCAGTACTCAAAATCCAGCAATCTTAAGACAGATTAATTATTTGTTTTATTCTAGATCTTATCCTATCGGTATTTAATTAAAGTATTGTTATAGTGCTTTAATTTACTTGTTATACAGAATTATATTTTACTGTTTTAAAGTTTTATAAACCTATTATTGGATTTTGTTTTGGTGCTGATTTGGCTTTTGTAGTTTTGGTAACCGAAATCGACAACAGAATGAACCCCACCCCTGCTGCTTATGCCCCTGTAGTGGCATCTGCTCCTGCCCCGATTTCGGCTACGGTTCCTGTGAACCATGGGGAAAAATCGAAGAGGTTCAATGGGATAAACTTCAAAAGGTGGTAGCAAAAGATGATGTTCTACCTTACGACGCTGAATCTGGCGCAGTCTTCTAAGAGAATGCTCCTTCGTTGTGTGAGAACGAGGGTAATAGGTAAGTTGTGGCTGTAGTCGACGCATGAAAGTATGCTGACTTTTTATGCCGCAACTACACTTTGAATGATCTGGACAACACGTTATATAACGTTTATAGCCCGCTGAAGACGGCAAAAGAATTGTGAAAATCTCTTGATAAGAAGTACAGGACGAAAGATGCTGGGATGAATAAATTTATCTTCGGTAGATTCCTTGAGTTTTTAATGGTGGATTCAAAGACCGTTATTAGTAAGGTCCAAGAGCTTCAACTGCTACTGCATAAGATTCATGTCGAGGGCATGACTTTGAATGAGTCCTTTCAAGTAGCTGCAATTATTGAAAAGCTGCCACATTCTTAGAAGGATGTCAAGAACTATCTAAAGCACAAGTACAAGAAAATAAAGCTTGAAGATCTGATTGTTAGGCTCAGGATAGAAGAGGATAATTGCCATGCTGAAAGAAAAGGATCCTAGGAGTTCCAGTTCAAGGCAAAAGCAAATGTGGTAAAACAAGGCCAGAAAAGGAAGAAGCAGAAGAATCACAACCAAAAGGTCAAGGGTAGTGATTCTAAAAAGTTCAAGGGAAGGTGCTTTGTGTGTGACAAGCCAAGCCACCGGGTAAAGGACTACCGAAGCCGCAAAGATCAGGAAAATGCCTCGAATAGGCAGAAGCATGCTTAGACCAACGTTGCTGAAATAGAGAATTTATCTAATGAGGTGTCTGACATGAATTTGACAGTTGTGGTCTCTGATGTCAACTTGGTTGGATCCAATCCTAAAGAGTAGTGGGTGGATACTAGTGCAACCCGACATGTTTGTGCGGATCAGAAGATGTTCATCACTTATCAAGTAGTGACAAGTGGAGAATAACTTTTTGTGGAGAATTCTTCTACCGTAAAAGTGGAAGGACAAGAGAATGTTATGTTGAAGATGATCTTAGGTAAGGAGTTGACGCTGAACAGTGTCCTGCATGTACTAGAGATACGTAAAAATCTAGTGTCAGGATCTTTGTTAAACAAAAATGGTTTTATGCTGGTGTTTGTGTCTGATAAGTTTATTATAACTAAAGAGGGCATGTTTGTGGGAAATGGGTACTTGTCAGGCCGCTTATTTAAGCTTAATGTAATGACTGTGCTTTCAAAAATTATTAATAATGCTACATCTTCTACTTACTTGCTTAAGTCTTCTTATGTATAGCATGATATATTAAGACATGTTAATTTTGAATATTCGCGTAGATTAATTAGCATGAAATATTTTTTTAAATTTGAAATTGACTCAAATCATAAATGTGAAACTCGTGTAGAAGCTAAATTAATTAAAGCGCATTTCTAATCTGTTAAAAGAAGTATCGAATCTCTTGATTTAATCCGTAGTGATATATGTAATTTAAAATTTATTCAAACACATGGAGGCAAAAAGTAATTTATCATTTTCATAGATGATTGTACTAGGTACTCTTATGTGTATTTGTTAAGGAGTAAAGACAAAGACTTAGAAAGTTTTATTTTGTATAAAACGGAGGTTGAGAACAAACTTGGTAGAAAGATTAAAGCCTTAAAGAGTGATAAGAAAGGTGAATATGACTCACCTTTCGGTAAATTCTGTTCACAACATGGAATCATCCTTAAAACAACAGTTCCCTATACTTCACAGCAAAATGAAGTTCGTGAATGAAAAAACATAACTTTAAAGGAAATGATGAATGCTTTACTCATTAGTTTTGGGTTATCTCAGAATTTGTGGGGGGAAGCAATTCTTTCTACCAACTACATTCTTAACAAAATACACTATAAGAAAACGAACAAAACTCCGTATGAATTATGAAATGGTTGAAAATCTTCCTATAAATTCTTAAGGGTGTGGGGCTGTTTAGCTAAGGTGCCAGTTCCAGATCCTACAAGGGTCAAGATAGGACCAAAAATTATTGATTGTATATTTATAGGATATGCAAATAACAATAGTGCATATCGATTCCTAGTATACAAAAGTGATAATTCTAAAATGGAAGTGAATACGGTTATTGAATCTAGAAATACAGCATTTTTTGAATTTGTATTTCCGTGTAAATCTACACAAGAGATAAGTTTTCTTAAAAAAACTTATGATACTGCAATAGGCAGTAGTAAAGTAGAAGATGGGGATCAAGGATTGAGAGATGATGATGAACCTAAACGTAGTAAATGAGTTAGAACATCCAAATTATTTGGTCCGAATTTTCTAACATTTCTGTTTGAAAATGAGTCTTAAACTTTTAAGGCATCAATGTCCTCCCCAGATGCACCTTTATGAAAAGAGGAAATCATATTGAAATTGAATTTATCTTGCAAAATCATACTTGGAAACTAGTGGACCTTCAACTTGATTGTAAACCTCTTGAAGATAAATAGATATTCAAAAGAAAAATGAGAGCGGATGGATCAATTGAGAAATACAAGATGAAGCTTATAGTTAAATGATATAGGCAAACTGAATGGGTGAACTACTTTGATATCTACTCGCTTGTGACCAAAATAACTTTTATTAGGATGTTAATTTCTATTGCATTATTATTTGATCTAGAAATACATCAAATAGATGTTGAAAAAATTCTTGAGAGGTTTGATAAGGGTAATACCCGCATTGTAAGGACACCTGTAGATATAAATCTACATTTGTCTAAGAATACAAATAAAGATATATTACAATTAAAATATTTCTATATTATTGGGAGTTTCATGTACTTGATGAATTGTACGAGACCCGACTTGATATATGCTATGAGCAAATTGAGCAAGATACTAGTAACCATAGGATTGACCATTGGCAGATAATTATAAGGGCACGAAAATATTTAAGATACGCTCAAAATTATGGGTTATACTACACCAGATATCCAACTGTACTAGAAAGGTACAGTACTAATGCAAATTGAATATCTAATATGAATGACTCAAAGTTCACAAGTGGATACGTATTCACTTTGGGTGATGCAGCTGTGTCATAAAAATCGTCTAAACAGACGTGTATTACGAGGTCCACAATGGAGTCTGAGTTTATAGTTTTAGACAAAGCTGGAGAGGAAGCTAAATGGCTATGCCAATTTTTAAAAAACATCTCAATGTGGCCTAAACCTGTGCCAGCCATTTATATACATTGCGATAGTCAATCAGTAATAGCTACGGCATAGAAAAATATATCTAGTGGTAAGTTTCAACATATACGTCGTATACACAATACCATGAAACACTTACTCTCGAGTGGAATAATTTTCATCAAATATATAAATTTTAAAGATAATATAGCAGATCCGTTAAGTAACAGCTTAAGCGGAGAGCAAATTAATCATTTATCGAGGAGAATGGGCTTACAACCTATGAATTAAGAGTCGCCTCAATGGAAACCCAACCTAGCTGATTAGAGATCCCAAGATCTAAGTTCAAAGGGACAACCGAATTGTGTGTGATTCAGTATCATCACTGTGGAGATAAACTTTTTTACCTATTCCTATGATAGTACAGTAATACTTATAGCGTTATTAGGTTAAGTTATGCTTTTAATGATTCTTATATCTTGAAATTCAAGTGGGGTATAGCAGGATACTCTTAATAAGAATCACCTATATAAGTGAGAAGTGCCACTTATGTGAGAATGCTAAGGTTACATTATTTAACAACACCCATGAAACCAAGATTTATCTAGGGCCAAAATGGGCACAACCGTGAGAACCTAGCTGTGTCTAAAATTTTTGTGTGTGAACTCTATTGTCTTGGCTTATACAAGCGATTGAGCAGTTCAAGGCATCGTGTCCACTGATTAGTCAGTAAGTCCGATAGTTTTTCACAAGAGAATGTTCGAAGTCAAAAGCCACATATCATATGCAGAATTTTTGTTATTGAACTTTCTCTACGTCCACATCTTGTTGCATTTTCTTTTTCGTCAAATTCTATTTATGTGGAGGATTGTTAAAAAAAGAGGATTTTAAATTGATTAGAACATAATTTTTAACTAACTTTGGAGCTAAATATCTTCGGATTTGATTAATCTTTTTAGATGATTTCAAGTTTTAATTAATTTATCTTTATGAGTAGAGTAATCATGGATGTTATGACATTCAAAACCATTAATGAGTGAATGAAAAATTAACTCTAAAAGTGTACTATTGAAGTTGATAAAATATTGATAACTTGACCAAATCCCACATTGCTTGGTAGATGAAAAGTTAACGAGCATATAAAGCGCAAGTTAGAATTTGGGTTTGGGCCCCAAGGGGTACCAGGTTTTGTGGAAGGGAGAGGACCCGCCAAAGGGTGGGTTCGACCCAAAATTCACACGCGTGCACGCGCGCACAGCCACTTGCCTATCAGATCGATTGGTTGGCCATGCCGAGCCAAGCAGGGCCAGGCTAGGCTCGAGCCTGGGTATGTGGTCTGAGGTCTGAGGTCCAAGGTCTAAGGGTCATGGATCGCGAGTCGCGGGTTGTGAGTCGACTCTTATCTTTTTACGAAAATTTTATTTAATTAAAATTTTGAATTTAAAATTTAATTTATTTAAATTTTAAATTAAGTTATACTGAACCGTTGGAGGGTTCGGGATCGTTTGAGTCATATTGTTATGGTTCGCGTATGTTGTGTGGTCTAACCGCCAGCCCGAACCGGTTTAGCGTTGATTTGGTTTAATTCGAACAATTGCCATCATTGCCTCCATTTTCGAAACTCTGCTCTTGCATTTTTGTCACTTCTCAGTTCTCGAAAAAGTTCAAGTATAGCAGCGTTTGATGGTGTGCAGATTACCATGTTTTCTCTACGCAAGAAAATTATTTTATCCTATAGACAGACGCCCGTTAAATTGCAAATACCAAGGCGAGGGCGTAATCCGTCTTAATGACACAATGTTGAACGTTGGGCTCAATCTCATTTTGTTCTTCAATAGTTATGTAAGATTCAATTTTCAGTTCTGTTCTTGTTTTATTTTCTATTCATAAAACGTTTTTCCAAAATAGTGTTTATTTGTTATGTTATTTTAATTCTATTTATCTGTTCAGTTTATTGTTTATGTATACCAAAAATAGATTTCAAAATCTTTTATTTTTCTACTTATGTTTTACAGTTCTATGTTTTGTTTTAAATAGGTTATCGAATTTTTTATAATTGCTATTTTAGTTTTTATAAACCTATAGATTGCAATTATTCCAGTACTCAAAATCCAACACTTTTCATGAATTGTAGCTTAGCATGAGTGGCTAAGCTCTTTATCTTAAGGTTAGATGGAACTCTAATAGGTATTTAGATTTAGTTTTGATTTCTTGTTTCTTTCAATATAGTTTCAACTTCGTTGTATGATTTTTAGACGTTAAATTTTTATCATTGATTTTAAAGTTTTATTCTAGTATTTACTTTTATTTTATGTGATTGTGAATGTGAGATCATGCATCTATTTTAATTTTGTGTTTTTATCTAAATGTGAGATAATTTATGCTAAGATATGATGGATCGTGCTGGATTTTACACGGACAACTTGTGCTAATCCAGATAAGTTATGCTAAGTTTGGGTTGAACTTTATCTTCTTGATCGTCCGTGTCAAGCTAGTAGTCAGGATCGAATTAAGTTGAAATGTATAAAAGTGTTGGAATCTTAACTAATCTAAATAACTTGGCTATGGTGGATTGAAAATCTTAGGATTTTCTTCTCTCATCAAATCTTTATTTGTAGCTTTATTTATTTTATGCCTTAACTTTCATAAACAAAACAAACAAATCTTCTTAATAAAGAATCAGAGCGATATTTTGGTTATAAAAAATTGTGATTTAGCCTTCTAATTTATGTTGGAATGATATCGGAACGCAACCACTATTATATTGAGTAATAGTTAGTATTAGAATTTAAATATTTATTTTTGGTACGACACAACACGAGCTTGTAAATTGACTCAAATGAATTATGTAAATAATATGAGATGAATAAATTAATTATGAGTTATATTTGTTTAATCTATCATCAAGTTAACCCTACTTGCCTAAGATATATCTTAGTTATTGTATTTCAAAAAATTTTAATTATATATATTTACAGTTATATAATTTATAAGTAATAAATAAGAGTATTTATAATTTTAATTATAATTACTACTGTTATGTACTTTAATATCTTTTGAAATAAGAATGTACTCTTCTTGTAATTATTAAAGATATTTAATTATATTATTGATATGTTATTTTTAGTTAGTCTTTTGTTTAACGTGTTAAGTATATATAATTTTTTTTAAAAATAATTGTAATAGATTTTCTTATTTTTCATAAAATAATTTTTAAAAATAATATCAAAGTCTTGCAATCTTTCAAACCGTTATACTGCTTGAATTACAAATTAAAACCGCCAATAAAATTAACTCATGTATGGCATACTATATTTTTATTTGTTATTGTTATTGTTATCTTTTTTAAAATAAAAATTTTTCTAAAAAAAATAAGAGATCATGGTTTTAATTGACAGTGGCGGGGCCATAAATTTTATTAAGAATCGCATCAAATTTAAATCAATTTCTAGTCTTTTACTTAAATTAAAAAAAAAAAAGTGAAATAATCATATTTTGTTTATGTACTGAAAACTTAAATACACCCTTTAACTAAATGAAATTTTCATTTATATGACTTAAAAAAAAACTGACTTAAAGTTAGATCTTGAAATTAGGTCACATTCAGAGACATTTCTAATTAGTATTAGAGTTAGGTTTTGAGAAAATTAACTTAGTATTTCATGTATGATTTTTTGTAGTATTTTTCAATATTAATGATTCCCTAATTAATTAAAAATAACAAATTAACACTCTAACTTTGCAAAGTTTAAAATTTAAAATTCAAAATTCAAAATTCAAAATAAAACAAATTATTAAAATTTTAAATATCTAACATCTTGATTAGGATAAATTAAAAAATTTAGTTTTCACAAAAGACAAATAAAAAAGGGATGAGATTATTTGAAAATAATCTCATATATAGCCGCCATGTTCGGGAAACAATTTGAAGAGAATTTTAGTCCCCTATTGGGAAGACAATTTTCTGGGGCTGGTTTGGTTTGTCTTAGTATTAATTTGTGCTACTTTGTATATATAAAAATTTAATCTCATTAAAATTATGTCAAACTAAATAATATACTACGTATTTTTTAATTATCGCACTCTCAATCAAACACTAGTTGATATAAAAAATATTATATTAATAATCTAATTCACAATACTCCAAGCACTAATCATCTTAATGTACTAATTATTTTATGAAAATAGTGTTCTAATCGAACGAGCCCTAGCATTACATACTTAAAACGATTTTATTATGATCTTAAACAAAAGTTCTAAATATTTGTTACAGTTGTAAATTTATAATTTTAAATATAAAAATAAAATCCAAAGATACAAATAAAATTTTATAAACACATGTATGGATTACTTTTAAATTTTTGACTGAATTATAAATTAAAAGTTGAAAATTCATTTCCAACAAACGCTTTCGATAAGAAAACATTATGTGGTGTCAAACGTTTTGTTGTTCTTTTTTTTTGTCATCAACAACAAAAATAATGAAAATAGAAAACAGAGAAAAAAAACAAAAAAAATAAAGCAATTCTAAATAAGAGTTGGATTTTTCTTTTCTTTAAAATTATTATTTTTTTTTTGGAGGCAGTTGTCTTTCTTTTCATTTTTATTTGAATGCTGCGGAAGATATGACCTCTCTTTCTTTCCATGTATAATGTCAAGGACACACACAAGTTTTTAATTTAGAAGGGTGAATTATTTATAAGTTTTTAAGATGCGGCGATTAAGGTTTTTTACAAAAAATTAATTAAGTTTTTTTATAAAAAAATATGGCGACAAATTTATATAATTTTAAAATATTTTAAATTAATACAATTATAACAGTAATTTTTTTTCAAAATTTTAGAGGAATAACAGCCCTTATTCGGTCCTTCTACGAGGTATTTGGCAAATTTACTGTTAGTAATTTTTAATTTTTATTATTAATTTTAATTATAAATTATAAATATTTTTAAATATTTATAATTTTTACTAGAATTTATAATTATTTTTTATTTTAATTATAAATTAAAATTTTTATTAAAAATATATAAATTTTACTATAAATTATAATTTATAAATTATTAATTTTAATAAACACAGCCTAATTATAGTTACCATCAAAGTTTCAATCCATAAGTTAGAAAAAATGAGAAGGTCGCACATGGTGGCTGGGTCAAGTCAATTTAAGCATTCTCCAACTCTCACCATGACATCACCTTTGGTGGTGGAGTGTTTGACTAACCTAAGGTTTGGGTTTACACATTAACATCTGGAAAAGGGGACAGCAAAATCATAGCAGGAGTGCTGTGGGGTAATTATTTTTTATTTAAAATTTAAAATTTTAATTAAAATTATTTATTATAATTATTTAGATAAATTAAACATTATTAGAGTATATTTGTTTTGAAAAATTAATTAGCTTATAATATTTAGAGAATAAACTGTCAAATAAATATATTCATATCGTATGACTGATAATTTTTGATTAATTTAAATTTTTTTAAAAATTATATATTCAATTAATTAAACATAATAAATAATTCTAATTAAATTTTAAAATTATAAATAAAAAAATAATTACTCTCACAATACCCTAATTAGCCACACAGCAGAGTGCTGTGACTAAGCCTCACAGCAGGCCAGCTCCATTAACATCTAGTCAAGAATTCTACACTAGTTCCCCACTAAACCAAACCCTACTCTTTGGCCCTGTTTGGCCTAAATTCCTTTAATTTTGTATTTTTTTATTTTTTTATTTTTTATCTAAATTTTTTTACTTTTCCGATCTTCCTTGATGGAATGAACCGTAAAAATAAAAAAATTTAATTAAAAAATTAAAAATATTCATTAAAGATAAAATAAGTAACATAAATTTTTTTTATTGACTTACTTTTATCTTTTTTTTTGAATTATTTTTTTTATTTTTATTAAAAAATTAATTTTTTAACTCTTTTCAATGAAAGAAGTCAAAAAGTATAATAAGTTAGTCAAACGATTAAATTTTTTATTAAAAATAAAAATAAATTAATAAAATAAACAAATAAGTAGTTATCCCA
Organism: Heliamphora exappendiculata; assembly: GCA_034768845.1. Lineage (NCBI taxonomy): Eukaryota > Viridiplantae > Streptophyta > Magnoliopsida > Ericales > Sarraceniaceae > Heliamphora > Heliamphora exappendiculata. The sequence continues at coordinate 7,230 of JAOTRH010046245.1, read as the reverse complement.
ATCGGGGCTTTATATTTGTCTTTGTGTGTATTTCTTTTTTTCTATGCACTTGCTCTCATATCTTAATAAAATTTTATAAAAGTTTGAACTTTTCATTTTTTATTTAGTCTGTGTTTGGACTAATTTTTTTAGTAATTTTTAAAGTTTTTGACTTTTTTGTAAAAAATTAAATATCAAATTATGTAGAAAAATAAAAAAAAGTAAAAAAAAGCCAAGTTAAGCTAAATCAATTGGCTTCTTTTTTGCTTTTAAACAAAAAAACTTAGTTTTTAAACCAGACTTAGAAGAATGATATCATGTAGACGCTGCCCAAGCATTTTTTAAGCCTAAGACAAAATTTTTAGTGAGCCTCAACTTTTATATTATAAATTATTTGATTTAAAATTTGATTAATTTTTTAAAACAAATTACAAATTAAATTATTATAATCAAGATTGTTAGTAACAAATTTTTTAAAATTGCTTTTGAGAGCAAATAATTTTTATAGTTTTTTGTTATATTTTTTATGTTTAGTATACCTATATGTAAATTTTGTAGTTAACATAGTTATAGTTAAAGCAAATACAATCTATAATAGAATAATAAAACTTGATGAGTGATGATTTACAATTATTTTTTATTTAACCCAAATTATTGAATAATCATAAGTTCTATAGTTAAAACAATAATAATCAATAGATCAATAACTGCTTTTATTTTTAGGTATGTCAAAATTAAATTATAATTTATATAATAAAAATAAAAGTAACGTGAAACATATTGAAATTTGAAAAACAAGAACGATTTTAAATTTTGTTATGTTTTTAACCAATACTTTATTTATACAATAAATATATTTAATATATATCTATTAGAATAAATGGGTCCTCTGTCATGCGAGGCCCTACACATGCACCTTAACTGCCTATGGATTAAGCCACACCATTTGAGATGTTTGGCGTTGCTTCTTCGATCAATTTTTACTTTTTTCCTACTAATTTTTTTAGTAATAAGTTATAATTTTTTTTTCAAATACTTAATACTTCTGTTATAAATTATGACTATTTTTTTCTTTTATTTCAATTCTATATGTAGGGTCCTTTTAAAAAATAATTAATAAATATACCAGATAGGTGAAATATGCAAAATAATCATTGTATGAACACATATTAGACCATCTAAATATGAATATAAGTTATGATCCCTTAGGAGCACGACCATCTCTCTTATGCAAGCAAGTTGAGTTTAGAGTATTTGGCAGGATTAACACGTATTAGACCGTCTAAATCAAAATATGAGTTATGATCCCTTAGGGGCACGACTATCTCTCTTATGCAAGCTAGTTGAGTTTAGAGTATTTGGCAGTATGAACACGACTATCTCTCTTATGCAAGCTAGTTGAGTTTAGAGTATTTGGCAGTATGAACACGTATTAGACCGTCTAAATCAAAATATGAGTTATGATCCCTTAGGGGCACGACTATCTCTCTTATGCAAGCTA